>OW203763.1:37066671-37287557 GCA_934045905.1 Leuctra nigra
AAGTATTTTATTTTGCCTGCAAATGCCTTTTTCTCATTTTTTTAATATAAATTCAGTCCTTTTCTTGCTGTTTTAAGGTCCTTATGTCCTTTTTTAATACTGGGAAAAATAATATCAATATTTGTTTCAAGTTACAAATAAAATTATTGTCCTTCACAAAATGTCCATCCTCCACTTGGATGACCAACAACGATACTTGACACATTAGCACATTCATATAATAATATAAGCAAATTTTAATATCTTACTCCAAATTCAACTCATAAACCAATAAAATCGAATAATATGTTGACGAATATTCAAAACCTAACATTTCATTGGTCCTTTTTTTGGATTTTAGGTATGGTCTTTTTTTAATATGATTTTAATATGATTTTTTATTATGATTGAGATTGTTTCTTTCGATTGTGTATTTTATTTGTTATATTATGTTAATTTTATATTTACCAATTTATATTTTTGTGTTAATACCACGGACAAACACCTCTTAGGTGTTTCGTGGTCTAGTGACTCATTACATTGTATTATTTATGTGTGTTTCTAAATAAAAAACTTTACAAAAAATAGTTTTAAGGTACTTGCCTGCCTTTTTGGACGTTTCATAGGTCCTAAACATCCTAGCTCTAATAGTGATATAAAATCTTGGATTGATGTAAAATTAACTTGGACTGTTCCAAACATCGTTTCCAAATTTTGTCAAAGTTTTCTACGAAATAGATAATAAACTTAGAGTAGATACTTAGAGACTTAGAAACTTTCCAAGGCTTATGCGGCAGCATGTTTTTTTGGTAGGTTAGAAGATCCAGGGTCCATCACAAAAAATTCAGCAATAAAGTATACTATTCAAATAAATTAATAATTGTCCCGAATGTGCTCAAAATTGTGAGCATACTTGAAACAACATTGCAATACACTTCTTGAGTGAGTATCCATGAATTCTATTATTTGAGTTGGAAGGCTCCAAACTATGCATTAAAATCTCACATTTTACCTACATTGAGAGTAAAAAGTTTATTATGTGTCTCATGATGAGGTACACACTCGAAAATAACAACGCGATGGGTGCCCTAGCTCGACCGTTAACATTCGGGGTTATATCAAGATTTCAGGCGGTGTAATATTATTTAATTTAGCGTACATTTCACGTTTACCGCAGCACAGTTCAAGATTTGTGTCAATTACTCACCGGTTTAGTGCGAACTTTCTACCACTCCGTCTAAAGTTACTACACAGTTTTCACAATTATTTTTCACATTAAAGGAAAGCTAATGTTTGTGGAGTTTGTAGGTATTGGAAAAAGCTTTTAAAATGTTGTGCCAACGAAAACTTTTACTAACTTCTATACCAATTTTTTAATCTCTAAATCTGTACATAGTATCCCCGAAATAGTTCATTTGAAATTTTGTAAGGCACTGTTGTTGACGTGCTTAAAAAATGTCATATTAGTATAATTTAATTGATGTGGGATATTATTAATACGTAAAAATTATTATTTGATTTAAATGTAATATCACCGAATTAAGCTCATTACTTATTTTTAAAAATACATCAAATAAAAAACACTTATTGTGTGAACTAAGTAACACAACTGTTTCAAAAATGTATAGTGTTATATCAAGTTATAGTTGCAAAGAACTTTGAATTGCATTTATTATTTTTCATTGTTTCATTTGATTGCATTTGATTGCTTTTTTCTCTGCTATGTGAAATTATTGCTTTGTGAACAGTATATTTTGTATTTTTTGTGCGTTTTTAGTGAGAAACTTTTGCTGTAAGTTTATTGTTTCGGCAACTTGACAGAACACAAAAAGGTGTTACAATTTATAAGCTGACAAATAACTTTGAAATGAAATGAAATGAAATAAAATGAAGTATGATATTATCAGCTGTATTTAATATCGTCGCCCTTTCTCTAGACAGAAGAGAAAACATTATTCCAAGGTATTAATAACTTTTTGTTTGATGTAATTACATAATTCTACAGCAAGCGAGTCTTCAAAAAAAGACAGAAAAAAGCATCGTGAAAGCAGAAAACAATATTTCTCAACAATTTGAACACGATGTTACTTTCTTTGACAGAAGTTTCTTCTTGTCTAAATCTTTGTCAGAAACCCAATATTCCTTTTCAACGATTTTGCTTTTCAATGAAGAACTCTGTTTTTCAATAAGAACTCTGTTTTTCAATGAAGAACTCTGCACTTCAACGAAGAACTCAGCAATCTGGAGTATTTCATCTGGAATGTTTCTCTACGTCTTTGATGATTGATTTCTGGCAACTAGTTGACTACTCGTCGAATCATTCAGAGAATAGATGCTGTGAAGACCAATGGAGCAGGTGTAAGTATTGATTGTCACTACTCAATAAGCATCACGTGGCTGTTACTCGACGCTATTGCTTGTATCACCACCGTTCTTTAGTCAGACGAATATCAACTCATCACGTTATAAAGAAGGAAATTGATCTTTTTCAAATTCACTCGTCCGACGAAAAGAAATAATTTAGTTGAAGCCGTATTCGAAATAATGAGAAAATGTGCAATCTATTCGAATCAGAGAAATTCTTGGAATCCCTTTTCTTTAGGAGCTTGGATGTTATTGTTCATTTCAATATTCAAATTAGTTTTCAATATCTGAATGAATGAATGAAAGTATATTCAATTATAAACGATGGGATTTGATGGTCTTTATAGTTCAGTGATGTATTAATAAAACGTTACTAAAATAGAATCAGGCATAGCTACTCAAAACATAAACTCATTTTGTGTTGCTCACACGAAACAGAAAATCGCAGTAATTACAGACATCCAATTAAGAGAATACAACAATTATAAACTAGTTTGCTTGTAATTATAAACGAATCTTACACTTATAATTAATGAATTACACTAGACTGCATGGAACGGAGTGTAGAATGATTATCTTCAGTGGCTGCTTTGGGGGCGGACGAGGCACATTCTATTTTCGGGGACGATGCCATCCACCCACTTATTTTTCATGGAAGTAAAACTCGGGTTTAAATTGTGTACAAATCGCAAGAATGTATCAAATTTGTTCCTGTAATTCAAAATTTTTCCATGTCTATGCGCCCCCCGTACCTGCTTTGTACTGGGGGGCCCTCCCCCAAACCTCCCAACGCTTTCGTAAACAATTCTGTTCCCCCAAACAATCGCTGACACTTATTATTTTAACAATTAACCACTGATTATTATAATACAAAAGAATGAAAATGTTAAAATGTTGCTCATAACAAAGCTGTACCAGGTCCGTAGTAACATGAGTCCTAAGCAAAACTCGCCTCGTCAACTTCAATTTGCTACTGATTATTGTTCTCAATCTTGATCGCCAACTAAGTATGAGTAAAAAGTTCGTGTAAATTCGTAAACTCTGCATTTTAAAATTGTCTTCTGCAATATTTTGGGACGCAATCCTCGCCTTGTCCTTCAAATCAATTAGGGGTTATTTTCGTAACACATCTGATCCTGAAGCCCGAAGCCTCCCCCCTGGTCTGTCCCCATTCTGAACTGGCTTTCACACCAGTTTCAGACTCCCCCGGATCGGGCCCGTTAGGTCTACCCCTCGCCATATTCTCCCTAGAATTCAACAAAGGTAACAAAATCTTAATGTGCGCAAAATGACCTCGCTGCTAAACACTTTTATACTTATATAGTAGTAGTAGTAGTAGTAGTAGTAGTAGTAGTAGTAGTAGTAGTAGTTTATTGTTTGTAGCAGAATTCAGCCCCCCCCCCCCCCCCCCCCCCCCCCGTCTCTCTCTCTCTCTCTCTCTCTCTCTCTCTCTCTCTCTCTCTCTCTCTCTCTCTCTCTCGCTCGCTCTTTCTCTCTCGATCGCTCTCTCTCTCGCACTTGAAGTTTCAGAAGTGTCGCCTCGACGTATTTCAATCCCACACTGTTCTTTAAATAAAAGAATTCTTCCTGCCGACAAAGCATTCCTGAATTCTCCCTACCTATAACCAATCTCCATACCAATTCACAACCTCTTCTCTGCCACATTCGAAGCAATTACATAGTGCGGATTCTGGAAGCCCTTTCATTACTTCCACCCACATTATTCTTCATTCGACAAAAAAAGGTCCCAGAATAGGACCTTTTCCTAGCATAGGCAATATACAGTAATGTTTTATTAATTTGGCGTTACCTTGGGTTTCCGCACAACAAGGTCATTCTTTAATAAAGTTCACTGCTACACTTTATTATTTACCTGCTTTCCAAGTTTCTATTGCCTCTTCAAGACAAATAATCACAAAATAGAAAGTTATGAACGTTTCGTATACTCGTATATTATTTGCGATGAAACACTCAAGTTGTGTACACAAATCCAATATATCCACATTGGGTTTCAGAACTTAAACCAATTTTTGTTGACAATATATGTAATACGAAACCACGAACAAGGGATGTTATTACATGAAATTTTGTATTTCCTCATTTTTGTCGATTTGTCAATGATGTTCATACAAAGAAGGAGTTTTAATATTACGAGAATGTTTATTAGTTTTTGCTGTGATTAATTATGTCTGTCAAATTCTCGTTCTTTTCTTTTTTTTACCTACGACATGCGAATGGCACGAAACAATAATTTGTATGCATGGAATTAATTCAAAATTATATTTTAACAATAATTTTTAAAAGTCCTACAGCTGTCACCATTTGTTGTGAAAAAGTAATATCATGATATACAATGGAAGAACCTCTCTCATAAATAAACTTACTTGTCTTGCTCATTGAAGAAATATTACATGTTTTGTTGGTGTGGCAGTTGGAAATTAATTGTCCTTTGGATATCGCACGCTACGATTATCAAAAGTTTGATCCTTCAAATGTTATGAGCAGATTAATTTTTATTAACTATTAAAACATTCTGTATGTATAATAAATCGTTGCTAAGTGAGCACCGATACGTGCAGGAGCAACACATCGAATCTAAATAGGAAAGTTTCAAGTTAAATAGATTTAGATTATTAGATTACATTGTGACAGTTGAGCTTTGCCTGAACTCAGAGATGGTAATTTTTTATATGCGATGAATAGATTTCAAGGAATCGATATGCAAGAACAATGCTATAGATACACATCGTTTTTACCCTAAAACGTGCCATGATTTTGGAATTTGATTTTTTATTAATTACGATTTTAAACCTTTTCGGGTGATAATTTTCCTTTCCATTATTATTTTTTCTTTCTCTTTAGTCTTTTTAGTATTTTTTCTCTCGTGGAACTTCCCTATTCGAAATTCCTATACTTGAATAAGTATATAACAGAAAACATAATTATTTGTTTTATAAGATACCTATATGAAAGCATAGCATAAACCAATCAATCAATAAAAATAATACTTAATTGTAGGTATCTGCTTTTAGTAACACTTGGTAACACCACGAGAACCTAAACTTCATTGTCCTTGTGAATTTCATAATTATGTTCTACAGTGTTCTACTGTTTTCAGTTGTGTATTGGAATAAATAAACAAATAAATAAAAATAACTTCAATCTTTAAACTATGGATAAAAACAAACCCCAAAAGTGATCGAGTAGTGCATTTACTTTCAGATATAGCAATTTAGACAACAAAATAATGCTTAAAATCTCAATAACTCTTGAATTTTTGACCGAATTGGATAAAAATATAAAGTATTTTAAAATGTTAGTCCCAACGACCATGTAAAGTTAAAGTTGATGGGGGACACAGGTTTTTTCTTCAGATTAACACAATCAGAGGATTTTGTTCAAATGCTATATACACTTGACTTTGGTGGTATGACCCTAGTATGACCTGGGCAGTGCAGGCAAAATATAAAAAAACTTTCACAAGAGAGAAAGTACCATTGTAACGCCCAATTAATAATTTAAAAAAATATGTATATCCATTAAATTAGGCAAATATATTTCATATTTTTAAATAAAAATAAAAATATGAATTATCCTTTTTGCATCTGTAACATAATTTACAATCACTATGTTCTCACTACATCTTAGGCTAAAATTCAGTGTGAAAATGCACAGAATCCAATCTAGTTAGGTTCACCATTTTTTTCACAAGTATATGCATGCGTGGCGGATTTGCTTTTCCTGGGGGAAAAGTCTTCGTTCAGACAGTTATGATTCTCTTTTGATTTCTCCTGAGCGCACATACTAACGAACGTTCCATATTTCAAAAATACCGCTCAAAATAACATGTTTTCAAAAAGAGTAGTATTTGTTTACCCGATCGTCAACGTTAAATTCTTCATAAGACTCGTCGTCCGGGTGTTCCGTGGTGTACCGATCGTCTCGTCCACTCATTGACGCTCGGTGTACCGCAATCACTGCCTCCTGCATGACTGGTCACTGACTGAATGTTCAGTGGACTGACATTCACCTGGCCGATGTCCAAGATGGCCGATGTAAACAAACGAAGAACTATCGTTTTCAATGATATTATATTAGTGATCGAATTGGGAGCGATGCAGGGGAATGACATCACCCATGGTGAATATATTAATAGGTCTGTCCCCCCATGGCTAATTTGTCCATTTCACCACCCCCATAAGAGATTTAAGAACTGCACTAACTACTTTAAAATAATATCATTTCCAGAGAATTTTTCAAATTTAGCCTAGGTAGACGCCATTTGTCGAGATAAAAATAGGCTGAAAATAGTTTTACAATCGCGTAGAAACGCACCCAAGTAATTTATTTAGAGAATTTTCCGGGGTAGTGCGCCCCGGACCCGCAGTGCTGGGGGCCCTGGCCCCGGGTCTCCATTGACCTGCTACAAATGTCGTTTCGTAACAACATATGTATGTATACTCAAACCAATAAAAATCGGTACTCGAAAGGAAAATGATTGGCTGATTAGGGTTTGATGGCATCATCACATGAAGGCTGTGTTAACGCATCATCTACCTTTAATAGGTGAGCTCTTATTTCATTGATAATAACAAGGATTGATTGTCAAGGAACCTAACCAGCAGCCAATCCTTTTCTTTTCGAGTACCGATTGGTTTGAGTGTACATTTCGTAACATTTCCATCCCCAATGGACTGACATACAATTCGACTACTGGTCAGCTCGCTTAAAAATTAATGCTCAAATTGGAACTTTATTCATTGGTCTTGCACCAATCATTCAAACATTTCCATCCCCAATGGACTGACATACAATTCGACTACTGGTCCGTTCGCTTAAAAATTGACCTCAAATTGGAACTTTATTCATTGGTCTTGCAGATTTCAAAGACGACATAATTTTCAGCGTCTTTGTCTTATAAACTTTCAGTCTAACTACTTTGAAAAGAAAGATCGTGACACAAAACGAATGGTCTTTGAAAACGTCATCATTGAAACCACAGAGAGGTCCTTGTGAGAAGGAGGAGGGGGTGGGGGTTCAAGATTGTCCCAGCACATGTTGAAGCAAGCTGGACCAAGTCGTACAGATTTAGGAAGTTATTGATATCGGTCTATCAGTAGAGCGAGAGCTCTTCGCTGCCAAGATGTTTTGTTTCAAGTATGAATCACTTCTGTTCTGTTCGAGGTGTCGGCTAACTTACACGCTGTACTAAAAGGTAAATATTTGAGATCATATTTCCTAAATATCGCTTGTAACCTTTGAACCATTCAAATTATGACACATAAACTAGCTAGTGAAACGTGGAAAATTTGAAAAATTCGAGAAATGTCAGATTGTCCACAAGTTTGGGCACAAATAATGTATTTACATAGAAGATGGTGTGTGTATTGTTAGGTTGACTAAAAATAATCTACAGTAATTAGTTTTCTCATTTCTCATAATAATTTTAATGCTCGAAAATTTAGAGCGAAATTTGGGAAATATTATCTCCAATGTTAACCTTTTAGCACAGCCGACTATTTAGTAGCAAGCATATGATCGCTGGTAGCAAACTGACGCTATAAGGCTGCTATATAACAAAATATTTGTATTCAGTCCCATGACCCCATGACATCCAGTGTCCCCAGACTCATGATCAGCAAACTGACACAGAAATAAACTAACATATTTCGAAGTTACAACCATACAAATTTGGTTAGGTTAAGTATTCAAATCAAATGTAATGTTTTCTTCTGCCATCGATTCCCCACAATAAGTCAGTAAGAAACGAAATTGATCCACTAGATTGCGTTACGTAATTGAATAACAGTTTTTTAAAAATCCCAAAACATTTGGATTCAGCATTTTGTTGACATATTTAAAGTCCCGACCAAGAATCAGTGAAGTGAAATAATTGACTATATAGTTCAACGTTTTCCTATTTATTACGTTTAAAAGAAGATATTTTTTTTATGAAAAATGCATTCTCAGAATTTGCAGAGAGCGTTACAAACCACTTCATCGTTGTAGATACAAGTGCTATCAGGACAGATATTAGGAAAATAATTTCCTCCTCAAACTATAAATAAGAGAAATTCAAATAAAGTGTAGATCTGCTTCAAAAATCAGAGGGCAAGGAAATGCCAACTGGAATATCGCCTTGATATTGGGTTGGCTTCCTCACGGTAAATCTATTGGTATTATCAAAAGGCTTCATAATTATGTTAAATTTTCACGCTAACTGTCAAATTATGTATAATATTATATTAACCTTCTGGGATGTTAGGTAATTTAAATATGATTGAATTTCAATAAATGAATCACTAGGTAGAATGATTGCAGAGACACTTATTAAATTCAATATAATATGATACAAGAATCATTGATAATACAAAATAATATGACATAATCATCATTGATAATACATTATAATAACACAATCATCATTACAATATAATACAATATAATACGACACAAACATTATTGATAATACAATTAATTAAAATCGATTCTAAAACCACATTTTCTCCAAAGATATCACAAATTACTTATTTAATATTTATTTTAATTGTTTTTATAAAAAAAATGTTTTGAAATATTTCATTCATATAATAATAAAACTATTCAAAAGTACGTAATTACAATTTGCACTATTCTTCATGGATCCCGATTCTGAACTCAAAAGTGCCGTCTTTCCTCTTGAGACGATTAAATATGTCTTTGTTAACGACCAACTTGCCCCAATATTTAGAGAGATAATCACATTTAAATTCCTTGTCTTCCGAGTACAATGTAATCCAACACTTGTACTTCCAAGCATTCAAACTCGGTCCAACATAACTACTGTAAATACACATTCCACTCGGTTGCAAGCTAAATCTCAGTCTGAACATTCTCTCGAAACAAAAGATATGTTTTAATTTATCTTTCGAATCTACTAAAAGAAATCCATTCAATTCAGTACCGGAAAAATAAGTGTCCGGATAAGATGTTTCAATATGTTCTTCCAATCCTATCAGGTTTCCACGATATTTCATACAATTCAAACACTGATACCTATATTCACAATCCAACAAATGAGTTGGTAAAACCTTTTTAAAAATTTACTCTTACATCCGCTGTCTTCATATTTACATGCAACTCCGTAATGTGAGATGATACACTCCGCAAACAAATTCCTTGTCTTGGGTTTGCCCGGCGCTCTGCACGTCGGACAAGCTGGCATGCGAGGCTGACAGCTGCCACAAGCATTGTGGCCGTGAACACACATGAAGATCGGAGGCAGCAGCACCATGAGGCACATAGTACATTCCAGGAAGGAGATTAGCATCTGGCCAGTACTCGGTCCTAGCCGTGGTCCTAGTGCTACAGCCTTGTCTTGAGACGTGTGAACCCCATTACTCGCTTCTGCTGCCTTGTCTTGAGACGTGTGAACCCCGTTGCTCGCTTCTGCAGCCTTGTCTTGAGACGTGTGAACCCCGTTGCTCGCTTCTGCAGCCTTGTCTTGAGACGTGTGAACCCCGTTGCTCGCTTCTGCAGCCTTGTCTTGAGACGTGTGAACCCCGTTACTCGCTTCTGCTGCCTTGTCTTGAGACGTGTGAACCCCGTTGCTCGCTTCTGCAGCCTTGTCTTGAGACGTGTGAACCCCGTTGCTCGCTTCTGCAGCCTTGTCTTGAGACGTGTGAACCCCGTTACTCGCTTCTGCAGCCTTGTCTTGAGACGTGTGAACCCCGTTGCTCGCTTCTGCAGCCTTGTCTTGAGACGTGTGAACCCCGTTACTCGCTTCTGCAGCCTTGTCTTGAGACGTGTGAACCCCGTTGCTCGCTTCTGCAGCCTTGTCTTGAGACGTGTGAACCCCGTTGCTGGTGGCCATTGAGGATTCTAAACAGAATAATAATAAAACATTAAAGTTAGGAAGTACACATTAAGGGTACAGGGAAAGAACGCTACGAGCCAATTTTTTATTTTTATGAGCATTCAGAATGTACCCTCGGTTTCTAAAAAAATATCACCCCCAAAGTCATGAAAAACGCAATTGAAATATCGATTTGTATGGAAGATAGATACAAGTTTCAACATAAAACCTCATTTATCTCAGTTTCATACGAATGTGACTTATAGCGTTCTTTCCCTGTAATGAAATATGTAAAATGTCAATAAAATAAATCTTGGCTATCAAATAGGTACTACTGGAAGTTGATATGTGTAGGTACTGAATTCTAACCAATATTTCTAACAATGAGAGAAACGAATAAGGATAAATTAAAATTAACATAATAAGTGTGTACCCTGATGTAGTGATTATTCTCAAAGTAAAGCCAAAAGGGTGAATGTCTATCAACTTAGCACAAAACTTTCGACACTTGTCGAGTCGCAACAAGGTCGAAAGATGTCGAAATATTCTTAAGAACATTTTATTCACATGTTCATTGGGATATTGGGCAGTTTTATTCTTTTATATCAATCTGTACCTCAGAGGACGAAGGCCGGAAATCAATATCAAGGTGTATTGATGTAAGCTCATAAGCTAGTAACGTCATTAAAATCTATGTGTAATTGTGGCATGAGTCATTGTGTATAAGAGAATATACTATAACCAAATACAGTTTTGTTGACTTCAGTCAAATGCAATTGAAAAAGCTTGATTTGATCAAAAGTGTGCAACGCAAATACGAGAGAATGGACTTCCGGCATTTTACCTTGAATTAGTTGTTCATCATAATGAATGTATTAATGTGGAATTAACATAAATATGTTCGATATCGAGAGAATATCGAACTCTCGATACTATTCAACATAGTTCAACATGTGCAACATAGTGCAACAAAGTGCAACATTAGTTGAAACTTGAAATAGTCTACAAAATTAGTAAATTTGAAAAATGTCTCCTAGATAAATTCTAGAGATAATTTTACTTCGTCATAACTTTTGACAAAGTGTCAAATAGTTTATGAATAGCTATTTCGTGGAGTCAACATTCTTCCTAAATGTGCCAAAAAGCTCAAAATTTCGTAGTTAGGGTTTGAGCATATGTATAGAAGCGGATTTAATATTTGTTAAGTCGATCAATTCTATTGCGAAAATTCTTCGGAATCTATTTATTTTGGAACAATATTTTTGATGATCCAGTTGGCAGTTGGCAGGGATTACAGCATGTCAAGAGACCTTGTCCGCCATTAAGGAAACGCCGCGCCATTTTAACAGCTGAAAATACCTCGAACCATTTAATAAAATAATGAACTACGCAATTCGTTGAACTTCAAGGAAGACAATGGTTTATCTCAGCTCTTTGCGACACGTAGTTGATCAAGTGATATTTTACCGTCCGCGCTGGTTTCAATATTTACATCTAGTTCCCAGCTTACTTCACGAGATAATGGAATTAAATTAGTTAACGTGAGTACAACACGACATGCATATCACCCTTAGGGTACACTGGCTACAAATTGTTTGACAATAAAAAACACAAAACGCGAAAACCTTTGTTATGTAAACGGCCCTGAAGAGTCGGCTACATTCGAAGTGAACATGAGATAATATTACCTAAATATCTCTATAACTTTTGTACCATTAAATCTATGAAAATTATGAAATCTTACTAGCTTAGCTAATATTTTTGTCAACCTAAGGAATGTAAACACCTGTCTCAAATGTCTGAAATGTCTCTGTTTTCTTCTATGTTCCAGAGTTTGGGCACAAATATTGTATTTATAAGCTCACTAGTTTTGTATTGCTATAGACTCAAGTATTAAATATGCTAATTATTTTTCACATATTTCATAATTTGAATGATTCAAAAAGTTATAGCGATATTTAGGACAATCTCCAATGTTTACCTTTTAGCTTTTTTGTTACCTTTGTAACATTGTATTTCGCTGAACTTATTATATCCTATCAAAGGGGTGGACACTCAAACTATACACTAGAAATGACCTTGAGCAGCCCCAGTTTGATCCTCACAAAGAAGATTTCATTATTCAACTTTTACGTTTTTAAAACGATTAATGAACTACGTTTATTGATACGATGTTGTCATAAGAACAAGAAAAGCATTGCTGTAAAGCATAGTTTACACGCTTCAATACTTCATTCAATTCATAGAGTTAAATCCATCGTTCAAGTTCAACGAATGTAACGACATTAAAGCAAAAGTTCGTTTCATTTAGAACCGGTGTACCACGTGATACTAAACATATAAAAACCCGAAATTGGCCAAACTATAAAGGAAGATAATGTATTTTCCTCATTCCATAAGTGATTTTACAACCCACTTTACCTTTTTCGTTTCCAATATTTTTGTCCCGAAAATTTGTTGACGAAATATTGCCGTTTCATTAAAAAAATCGTAGAGACCGCAATTTTCACTCTACAGACTTGAAAGTGGGCTCGTTGGCTTCGTTATGAATATTCGCAGAGGGCGTATGAATTGGGGGAAAAGACGTTTCCTTTTGTCAATAACTTCTTACCTGGACACAGGCACCAATAGGCCAAGCAACGAAGGCTAAAAACAGGCCGAACCCGGGACAAATTGCAAGATTTGTCTTTTTCATCAGACCTTATTCAGAAAAATTTGCTGATTACAACAAAAAAAAGTTTTACGCAGAGATGTGAAGGGAAATTGTCCAAAATTACGTGTAAAGTTCAAATTTTGAGAACATAATTTTTTTTTTTTAGAATCACAGAACACATTTTGATATTTGTTTTCAATAAAAGGTATGAATTATATTAGGATACAATACTCGAAAAAAAATTGGGTGATAATATTCCTTATTTTTGGATTTATTCAATGATTTCATAAATAGACGTCATTTAAATAATTAGTCGTAGTGACGTAACTAAAGGAGCTAGAATAAATGATTTTACGGGAAAATGTTGGTAATAAAGCCTAATATTTTTGGTATGAATATGATCAAAAGTTCACCACGCATCTACTAATTGTTGTCAAACAAAATTTTAATCAAATTATATGAAAAATTAAACATCAATATAACGCAATTATTGGCATAACGGCGGTACTGTTTGATCAGAAAATGTTGTTACTTATAGAATTTTGGTGCCTGATAAAACCTAGCCCAGAGAGAGATTTGGGACGCCATTTTGAAACCGGAAGTTGCATCATCTTGAAAACGGCTTAACCGATTATAACGGAACTGGTGGCAATCGACTCCAACGGTCATATGACAAAACAGATCAATAGTAAAACCATAAATTACCAATAACAAATACCGGAAATGACGTCACAAGTATTCCAAATTCTTCTAAACCCCCTGTTCAACAATAAATACATTATTCTGACTTGTTATAATGTAATATATGAATTTATTAAAAAGAAATCTATGTGGCATTCTTTTCAGTCGCCATTTTGAGAACCGGAAGTGATTCCATAGCTCGGAAACGTTTTTTTATAAAATCTTTATTCACACATGTACATGGATTTACAATCACAGTTGATATACAAACAGAAAAAGTGAATAATAGGAATACTTAGAAACTAATAAAGAAATCAGGGTCTTTAACTTCCAAGCAAAAGGAAACGTATTGGAATGAAATCAAATACCAATTAATTAAGTGGATACCACTCTGTGTCTGGAATAGGGATTTTTAGTGTGGAAAAAAACCCGTTTTTTTTCGGGAAAAAACCGAGCTTTTTTGGTTTTTTCCTGGAGGTGGGAAAAATAGGTTTTTTTTGGGAAAAATTGAAAATTATTATTTTATTGTTTCTTAATAACATTTTATGTTCAAATTGTATATTGGGGGATTTAAACTATATTTTGGCATGAACATGACTTAGGGGAGTGGAGATTGTAGAATTTCATATACAGTCAATAAGGAAATGCATTCTCAATGCATTGTAAATGATAAATTTATTGAGATTCTCGAAATAAAAAACTGATAATAATATTATATGAATGAGATGATAAAGTTCATTCACGATTAGAATTGCAAGCCGTAATGGCGGCGTGTACTACCGTAGTCAAGTGAACGTATACCTAAACATGTAAATATCAATATAATAATCAAAAAATTTGTATAATACGGCTGTAGATAAAAATAAATCAATTTCATTGAATTTTTATAATATTTACTACCATTAAATATTGTGTATTTGACATAATTTATACAATTTCAATAATACAAAGAAGAAAGTCTTGCCATTGACAGGGCAGTGTTCAAGTGACTGACCAATGAACGACGTGATCGACTAAAACGTCAGTGATATTCTTATCGTGAACGAACTTTATTGTTATTTTAGAAATTGTAAAATAAATATGCTACAGATCCCGTCAGAGGGGGATAGAAGCTGTAAGAGGAGGACACTCCCACTGCTTTGCAAAAGGTCGAAGATTTTTAAAACATCAACTCACGGCTAAGTTAAGAAATTACTTAATAGCATTTTATTTTAGTAGGTACAGAAAAGGACGTAATAATCTAAGTTTTGGTGAAAGACTTTCTTTTGTGCAGTATCGAAAACTTAATTCGTTGATGTACACTCGGCCAAACAAAAATTGATTGTTGATTAAATTTGATTGACTGATAAATGTTAGATTGCACCATCCGAAGTCAGTCCAAGCGATCTCCTTGTCTCACTCTAGTAGGTGACCCCACATTTCAACGATAATAACAAGCTTTGATTGGTATGGGACATGACCAGCAGTCATTCAAATTTGATCAACGATCAATTTTTGTTTGGCCGAGTGTACATACCTACCAAACAACAAAAAAATACGAAATATGAGCTAAAATCAATTTTTCCCAAAATGCCCGCTTTTTTCCGGAAAAAAACCAAAAGAAACCGGTTTTTTCCTCAAGAATTCTCGGTTCGGAAAATTTGGAACCCTAGTCTCTGGAATTAGAAAAGGTTTTAATCCTTATGCCGGCATAATTTTATGTCGGTACAGCATTATAACTATAGGTACCAATATTTTTTAGTAATATTTTTAGTATGATAACCATGTTAAAACTTATTATTTTATCATTATAAATAGCGACTTTTACAATTAAATTCATAAAGATATGCATTTATGTATTTATTTAATGTACTTATTGTTAAATAGGGGGGTAATTAGAAGAATTTTGAATATTTGGGACGTCATTTCCGGTATTTGTTATTGGTAATTTCTGGTTTTACTATTGATCAGGGGGCTTACCTAATATCCATTTAGGCTTTGACTTCAGTGAAGGAATAGCATTGTTCTCCTAGTCCAAGGCTAGTCCCGCAATGCTATTGATATAGCTATGACCGGGACTTCAAATAACCGGACTAGTGGTTTGTGATATTAAATGAGGGTCCTGTTTTGTCATATGACCGTTGGAGTCGATTGCCACCAGTTCCGTTATTATCGGTTCAGCCGTTTTCAAGATGATGCCACTTCCGGTTTCAAAATGGCGTCCCATATCTCTCTTTGGGCTAGGTTTTATCAGGCGTCAAAATTCTATAAGTGACAACATTTTCTGATCAAACAGTACCGCCGTTATGCCAATAATTGCGTTATAACGATGTTTAATTTTTCATATAATATGATTAAAATTTTGTTTGACAACAATTAGTAGATGCGTGGTGAACTTTTGATCATATTCATACCAAAAATATTAGGCTTTATTACCAACATTTTCCCGTAAAACATTTATTCTAGCTCCTTTAGCTACGTCACTACGACTAATTATTTAAATGACGTCATTTTATGAAATAATTGAATACATCCAAAAAAAAATAATATTATCACCCAATTTTTTTTCGACTATTGTATCCTAATATAATACATACTTTTTTTTGAAAACAAATATCAAAATTTGTCCTGTGATTCTTAAAAAAAATATTTTATGTTCTCAAAGTTTGAACTTTACACGTAATTTTGGGCAATTTCCCTTCACATCTCTGCGTAAAACTTTTTTTTGTTGTAATCAGCGAATTTTTCTGAATAAGGTCTGATGAAAAAGACAAATCTTGCAATTTGTCCCGGGTTAAATGCTTGCTTGGCCTACAATAAATGTGGGTTTTCTCGACGAAAAATCCGACTTTGTTTTAGAAACATTGCAATAAAAATACCGAAAAAGGACTTTAGTACTCCCTAGGTATATGTTTTATGATTATTCGTGCCAAGTTTCAGCTTGCTATGTTGAACGGTTATTCAGTTTTGATCTTTTCTGTGAATCGTCTTGAACCAGTTTCCGGATAATTTTTTGACGTTCCAAAATATTTTCGCTAAATATTCTCAGCAGTCAGCTGACATCTACTTACATTGCCCAATGCCCTGGAACCCCCTTAAAACATTGAACCATGTAAACTATAGGCTTAAGAATGATGAATGTATTTACCTGTATAAAGCAGTGGTTTTCCCACTGAAGTCCGCACTGGAATGAGCTAGGAAACAAGGCCTACCCTTGAGTCCAACCAGATATCCCCACTCTTAGGCATTGTTATTGTTTATTACTGCATTGATTGTCATCATGAGCCATGCATTCCACCATTTCCAACCACCACTCACATCGGCAATACCAGCAATACCTCGTCAAGGTCACGTCACCGTGTATTCAAAATATATCGCAGCTATGGGGCACGTTTTACGAATTCATGTACACTCGGCCAAACAAAAATTGATCGTTGACCAAATTTGAATGACTACTGATCGTGTCCCATAACCAATCAAAGCTTGTTATTATCATTGAAATGTGAGGTCACCTACTAGGGTGAGACAATGAGATCGCTTAGACTGACTTCTGATTGTGCGATCTTACATTTTTCAGCCTATCAGATTTATTGAACGTTCAATTTTTGTTTGGCCAAGTGTACCTAATCAGTTCACAGTTATTCACAGTCCCTAGGACTGATCAACTTACTTATTCCTTTACCGGATGCAAATATTTTTCTGAACACATCAGAACACAACATACACTTCTATATCAGAGTAAATACAACATAATAAAGTGCTACTAATTAATTAAGTAACATTGTTTTATTTATAATTAATATGTGTTCCTAAAGAACATAACATGGTTCATAACATGGTGAAAGTTCTTTTGTTTTGTTTCTTTTAGTAAGAAGTTATAGTCCTCGCTCTTCACATTTTGTGAACTTTTTCCTGTAATACCTGCAGTATTATTATAAATTTCATATCATTTTGTTCCATTAACACTACTTAAATTTTTGAGCTGAAAATACCTCCTTTGAAGAATCGCAGTGAGTTGATTTATGCAGATTTGTGTTTGAATTTCATCAAAAATATTTTCAATGGAGAGAAAAATTGACTACATTTTCAAGATTTGATTAGCAGAGCCTACTGGAACATGACGTCAAGTGTCAACTTCTGCCCAAGGCGTATAGATGGACATGGACATAAGAAGAGAAATTTTAAACTCATATATTATGTTTTTGTTATTATCGCTATTCGTATGGTTTTGATAAGTGAAAAAGCCAGGAGAAACACGGACTATGTTTCAAAAATCTCTTAAATAATTGACAACTCGTTCACCACCGGTTATCTGGATCTGAAAAAACCTCACTGTTCAGTTCCTGCACTCCTACCATGTGCTGACAGTATATCGCAGAAGAGATGTAGATGTTACAGAACCCATAGATTTGTATTGTTGAACATCTTCATGAGAGCTGTGCGAATTTCCAGTAGCATGGTGATATTTACTTTGCTAGCTTTGTGTGGTGACGTTGAATGTAATCCGGGGCCAGTTTGTTTAATATGCCAAACGAGTGGAAGAAAAAATCAGCGTTTCCTAACTTGCCATATTTGTAGTACATCAAGCCATCAAACTTGTGCCAAACTTACTGGTAAAATAACTCACTGGACGTGCTGAAGTTGTTCTATGCCTGATTTTTCCAGTTCATTCTTTGATGTAAATGCTGTTACAAATGATTCCGATTCCAACGTATGGAAGACCACACGAAGAAGGGGGAAAATATCTTGCCTATCATTCAATGCTCGCAGTATGAAGAACAAGAAGAGATATCCTCAAACCCAAGCTTGGCTGGAGGCGCTGGATCCTACTGTAATATCAGTCTGCGAGACCTGGTTTGATCCTTCCATCAATGATTTAGAAATAATTTCTGACAAATATCTGGTCTTCAGAAAAGATAGAACATCCATAGGAACGGGTGAGTCTCGACGAGGAGGAGGCGTTTTATTAGCTGTCAAACCATTCTTACAGCCAACTAGAATGACATCGCTGGAAAACAATACTGAGATTATATGGGTCAGTTTGAAATGTGGAGACCAACATATCCTGCTTGGTTCAGCTTATAGGGCGCCTAATAGTTCGGACGTAGTAAACAATGACTTGGTGAAGTCAATTGAGAAGGTGCAGGAGATTCAACATAGATACGACGGAATATTTTTGTGCGGTGATTTTAATCTTGACATTTTTGGGGTCGTGATTATGCGAGAGCTACTAATAGTCTCTGTGACAACTTTCTCTCTTCCTTTCTGAATGTTGTGCCTTATCAGATGGTGACTGAAGCTACACGCATTACCACAACATCTCGTGCCATTCTTGATCTTGTCTTGACCAATAATCCCTCCAAAGTAACTGATCTGGAAGTTATTCCTGGGGTAAGTGACCACATGGCTGTATCCTTTCAACTTAATTGGCAACCACCGAAACAGAAAATCGTTCGACGCTCAATGAGGAACTATCGCTTGGCTAATTGGCCCCTGCTACGTGAAATGCTGTGTCATGCAGAATATTGTGTCTTTGGATGTTGAGTCTGCCTGGTCAGAATGGAAGACAATTTTCTGGAGCTGTGTTAACCGAGCTATTCCATGTCGTATTGTGAGTTCCAAGAGGAGAGCACCGTGGATAGGGGGAGATATTATCCACATGATTCAAAAGAGGGATTATCTACATAGAAGATGGAAAATTAACCCTTCTGAGAAAAGCTGGGAAAAATACAGAAGAGCAAGAAATGACACCAAATTAAAAACAAGGCAAGCCCATGATGAATTTGTTTGGAAACTAAGTGCTAATGGAGACGACCATGGAAAGAAGTTATGGCGATACATACATGGTAAGAGTGGAAGTTCGGCACCGAAACATTTTGATTTGGGTGGGAACAAGGAAAACAATTCTCAGAAGATTGCTGAAGCATTTGTACAACATTTCCGTACTAATTTTACCGAGGATCTTGGAGAATCTGACGGAAGTTTTCAATCTCAAGGAGGTGTGCAGACCTATCATCTAAACACAATTTCCTTTCATCCTATTCTTGTTGAGAGAGCGTTGAAAAAGTTGAAGCCGGACTCTGCCACTGGCCCTGATGATATGCCTGCAAGGATTCTGCATGAATGCGCTAGGGAACTGTCACCATCTCTAAGTGTCTTGTTTGATATATCTATGAGGACTGGCGCATTACCTTTCCAGTGGAAACAGGCCAACGTTGTCCCTATATTTAAATCAGGTAATCGAAGTTCCATTTGTAATTATAGGCCAATATCGTTAACTTCAGTGGTAGGTAAAATTATGGAGAAAGTTGTGTCTTGGGAACTCTTACTACATTTGCAACACATAAATGCAATAAATTCGCATCAGCATGGATTCCTTCCTCGAAGATCTTGCATCACTTTGCTTACAAAAGCTATTGATGACTGGCAGTTTTATCTGGATAAAGTAGCAGGTGCCAGAATAGATGTGATATCCCTCGACTGGGCTAAAGCTTTTGATAGGGTTCAGCATAATAGACTCCTCATGAAGCTAAAAGCTCATAATATATCGGGCGAACTGCTTCAGTGGATGCGTGGTTTTCTGATTGGTAGGAAGATGCGTGTCATATTTGATGGGGCTCATTCAACAGATCAAAATGTTTTATCGGGAGTGCCACAGGGATCTGTTCTTGGGCCTTTACTGTTTACCATCTTCATGTTAGACCTGCCTAACTGTGTAACTTCTACCATGTGTCAATATGCAGATGATTGCACACTATACAGACACATTCAAAGCCCGGAGGATGCGCAGCTTCTACAACAAGACTTACTGAGCATAGAAGACTGGTGTAAAACAAATTATTTGGACCTTAATCTTAAAAAATGCCAGTATATTTCAATTTCAAGATCCAAGAAAAGGATGACTCATGTGTACAAGATCAGCGATATGGTGATAGAATGCTGCGATTCCATGCGAATTCTTGGTATAACAGTATGCAGTGACCTGAAGTGGAATATACAGACGGAGATCGTGAAAAGTAAATCTGCCAGAGTCCTCAATTTTGTAACCAGAATTTTACATCATGCAAGTCCCAAAGTGAAGAGAAGTATTTACCTTGGCCTCGTCAGACCGATAATTTCATACGGTATACCAGCTTGGCATCCAACAACTTCTGCCAACATCAATAAGCTGGAGAGAATACAGAAGAAAGCGACAAAATTTATTACTGGTAGAAGAGATTTATGCAGTAAAGACCGTCTTAAACTTACAAGTCTAATTTCTATTCAAAAATTTTTTCAAGAAGCAGACAATTTATTTTTAAAAAAGATTATTTTGCAAATGGTGGACATGGGTCCAATTAATCGTATATCTGTAAATTTAACGAACATAACAAGAACCAATCTGATTGGGATGATCACGCCACCATTTGCAAGGACGGTCAGTTATCAAAATAGTTTTTACTGCAGAACATCTAAATTTTTTAATAATCTACCAGCTAATATTAGGGAACAGAATGATTTTCATATTTTCAAATCTTTATTGCGGAATTTGTTATCTAATTAGTTTTTTTTTATTTTGTTGTTTTTACGTTCGGAGTTTATGTTACTTTATAGTTCCATTACAATGCCAACTGTTATTTTAATTTATATAGTATATTTATTTTACAGCTGGTAGTGGGGCACTTGTGCTATGGGGATTGTCCTATTCCCACTACCAGTAAAACACTGTATATTTTTTGGTGTTTTAAAAATAAATAATAATAATAATAATAAATTAGTAAGTTATAAAGCCGCTTTCACATAACACGCGTTTCGCGTTTTGCGTTTCGCGTTTCGCGTTTCGCGTCTTCGCGTCTTTTGCCAGAACCATTCACATTATACCTCGACGCGACGCGGCGCGGCACCTTGGTTTCGCCTTGATTAAAGGAGACCGTGGAAAACAGAATGTTGATATAGATTTATTATTTTTGTTAGTACTCATTTGTGTGTTGTTAGATGGAATAATATATAAATATATTTTTTTTTTAATTTTCCACAAATATTGGAAATGTATTCAATATGGAAATGTGTTACTCCAAATTTTGGAGAAAAAAATTGTGGAAATTTTGTAAAATATTGTCAAAATTTTGGAAAAAATATTTGTGGAAATTATAAAAAAATTGTCAAAATTTTTGAAAAAATATTCGTGGAAATTTTATAAAATTTTGTCAAAATTTTGGAGAAAAATATGGTGGAAATTTTTTAAAATTTAGTCATAATTTTGGAAAATATATTTGTGGAAATTATAAAAAAAAAAAAAAATGAAAAAATATTTGTGGAAATTTTATAAAATTTTGTCACAATTTTGGAAAAATATTTGTAGAAATTTTATAAAAAAAAATTGTCAAAATTTTGGAGAAAAAAAGTGTGGAAATTTTATAAAATATAGTCATAATTTTGGAAAATATATTTGTGGAAATTATAAAAAAAAAAATTCAAAATTTTTGAAAAAATATTTGTGGAAATTTTATAAAATTTTGTCGAAATTTTCTCCCCTGATTTTCGGTAATGTGTCCGTCGGTAAACTGTCCGTCGGTAAACTACCCTAGAACCGACATAGTCGCACTTGATTGGCTGCTAGGTCATGACGTCATTTTCGCCGCGCGTTATTTCAAAAAACCTCCCGACAATCGAGGTGAGGCGGCGAGAAAAAAAACCGCCGGCGATATTTTCGATGGTTTTGATTGGTTAAAAAAAAGACGCGAAACGCGAAACGCGTGTTATGTGAAAGCGGCTTAAGAGTTTTTGTCACGGTAAATTTTTCTTCCATTTAAGAAGTCTTTGCAGAAAAATTCTCGGGCCCCGGAGATATAAGATGTCCGTATTTCCTGATTAAGGAAGTTCGTGGCTTGCCTCAGTCATGAGGCAAACCCTGGGAAGGATTACTATATATACCACGACCGCCTTCTTCCCACTGTCCATCCTTACACCTTCCCAGTGTTGAATCCAGGCATACATACATGAGGGGGGCGAGTGCCCTCCCGGGGAAAATAGACAATATCCATACTTTCTTCTGTAGGTATTTCTCCCAATTCATGCGTCTTTTTAAATTACAAAGAAACACATTAAAACAGTTTTACATCTCATGGCTCATATTGGTAGTGAATTTCTATGTCAGATGCGAATATCCTCACTGCATTTCATATTCTCCCAAACTTTTTTCAAACTCATCGTTTTACCCTACTTTGACACCGTCAATCTTGTCATTCTAGACCTCATTTTGATTGCAGATCTGACAGACCCCAGATGTTCTAAAATGGTTTTAAGCTAATCTAAGATAGTCTCTGTGATGTCCTACCTAACCTTACTTTCCCCACTGCCTTCTCAACACCCTTCCCGCCATCTTGATCACACCCCCTTGCATCACTTCCTTTAGCCCAGCTCCCATCATGCACCACACCACCACCAACCACCCTACTTCCTCTCCCCAGGACAGTCTCTGCCTAGCCTCTCTACACAACAGACATTCAATAAACACTCTATTGTAATCAATCATCATCTTAGTACATCTCTGCCATCCCTCACGTTTACTCACTCCACTCATCAGAACATCACAGTCTCAAGTCTCAAAGATTTCGCTCCGCGGCAGTTTTCTGGGGGGGGGGGGGGGGGAGGGCAAACCCCCAGACCCGCTATTGAGTCCAGCGAACACTCTTTATTTTTTGAATAATAATTGAGCCCCTCCGGGATAAAATGTCTGAATTCAACACTGCACCTTCATATCATCATTATATTATAATCATTCAAACCAATCCGTATTGTGATAGTAATTGAAAAGATATCTATGCTCTTTCACGGACACCTCACAAATGTCATTGACCCTGAACTGTCTAAGTAGCTGACACTGACAGTATTAATATACATTATATTATGTCATATTCACAGTACAACGTCTCTTTGTCTTATAACATTGAGTATGGTTCCAAAAATAAATGGCAATTAATTGTTTATTGCTTGTTCGTCAATCAGTTTACAACAATGCGTCATACGACAAATCTATACGATTTTATGTCGAGGTGGAAGAGAGTGTATAGCTATGGATTAAATACAACGTGTAATATTAGCACAGTGAAAGTAATGTGTTGTGAGTAGATATGTGTTAGTAAAAACGATGCAACAAGTCTTTTTAGCAGTTCATTTTCCGGTAATCGATAATAGAAAGATGTTGACCGTTGATATCACTATGTTATTTTTAGATGACTTCGTTGTGTTTTTTGTCTTTAAATGGGGCGTTATTTTCAGTTCCTTTTATTCACATCGGAGGTAGAAGGCCGGAAGTTCATATCAATGATTCTTTGAGGTGATTTTTTTTTAATAGTACATAAGAAAATCCTCAGTCCCACAAAACCAAACAGTGGCTTGTCTGCAGGACTGCTATATATAAACAACAACAACAACAACATAAATATACGTCACAATAAAACAACTAATAACTACTTTTAATAATAATAATCATCAAATTCAAATTCAAATTACAAATTACAAAGTACAGTGTACAAATCCATAGATACAAATACTACTTCAAGGTAAATATCATACAATAATAAATAAATAAATAATACATAATATCAGAACACCATAATAATAATAATAATAATAATAATAATAATAATAATAATAATAATAATAATAATAATAATAATAATAATAATAATAATAATAATAATAATAATAATAATAATAATAATAATGATTTCATTCAACCTCCGTGGTGAAAATCCACTCTTTAATTGCCTTTTTAACTGTCTTAAATTTTTCTAAATTTTGTAAACTGGGTGGAAGTGTGTTGAATAGTTACACCAGTAATTCTGCCTTCATCCAATCATAATTGATAAAGTGACAATGAGTCAATGTATAAGAGATTACATCAATATAACTGGGTTTGTTGATATTCAGTCAAATGGCAATGATAGAGTTTCATTATATCATCCCAAAAGTGTGCATAGAGTAAAATCGCGAAAATGAATAATGTTGAAGGTATGTTGTGGATGTAAAGTGTTAACCAAATTATAATCATTAAAGATTAAAATTCACTTAAGTAAAAACAAGACCAATTTTGATCACTCGTCGCAGACTTACGGTGAGCAAGCGCGAGCGATTTTGCTACATTTTGTACACACACTTTTTTTTGGATACGATTGGAGACAAAATGGGTTGACGAAATCATTTGAAATTTTAATCATTATTAGATAAAATACGAACTTAGGGTTATCCTTTGGTACATTTTTAATTTTTTGTTTCGTTAATTAGTAATAATTAGTGGATTTTTGGTGAAAATTTTGCTATTTTCTTATCTCGCTGGGTGCCGTATGTAATTAAATTTAAAAAATGTGCCAATTGTGATAACCCTAAGTTTGTCTTTAATCTAATCATTATTAAAATTGGAGATCAATTGGTTAACGGGTTTGGTCTCCAATCGTATCGGAAATTTCATCGTTTTGCGCGGTTTTGTTGAATAACCGGCCCCTAATTAACAAGGCACCAAGTAAAAATGAAGAAGTGCTACTAATATACAATTAGACTGATCATGTGAACATCCAATCAAAGTAACACCCACTTATGAAACAATTTTTCTCTATCAATTTTCTAAAACGGCCGAGCGCTTGTATCACCTTAATAACGTATACAATGTTCTAACACAGGCCTGGGCAAACATTTTGGCTGAAGGACCACATTGAGAAATTAAATATGATAGCGGGTCAAACAAACCCATACGATTATCAAAAAAACGATTACCCGGAGACATTATAAGGAGAGAGGGGTCAATGACCCCCATTGTCTTCGTCAAGACCTCGACGGAGACAATGGGGGTCGGGGAGAGGGCTTCACAGAAGACGCGGATCCAGGGCTTAGCCCGGAATATTTTATGTCACTTGATTGCATTTGGTTCACTTTTATTTGTTTTATATTTTTCTTTTCATTTTGAAAGGAAGATACCTAAACTTTTGCTTGTTATGCAAGCTTGTTTAACGTATTGATCTCGGAATAAATTTGGTGAGCAATAAATTCAGTTATTTATTAAAAATTATCCCTGATGACATTGGGTTTAGGGGCAAAGCCCCAGTGAAAATCTTCTATCGCAGACATAAGTTTTGGTGCAATTTTGAGACACTTTAAGTATTCAAGAAATCCTTTCGTTCTTAATTAAAAACAAATTACAAATAAATAAATAAGAATAAGATCCTACATATGCCACCATTTGTAAAAGAGATGAAATGTCACATTTGTCTTCTAAAGCTTGCTACTTATTCCCATGTGTAGAAAGATAATGCATTTTATGTGTTTCTGTCTGCTTTTTCCGGTATTGTTTTATTATAACCTTACCTATTTGAATATTGTATTTATTAGTTCTATATAATTATGCTAGGAAAACGCTCTGTATAGCCCGTTGATAAGCGAGCACCGATACGTGCATCCCAGTGAGCCGAGAAACTACCTGAACGTAAAGTTCAAACCAATCAATCAATCAAACAAACAAACAATCAATATAAAATAAAATACAATTCGAAGTTGCAGGGTTGTAATTAATTAAAAACTACATTTCAAAATAACAACATAATTGAATAAATACCAACTGCAATATGAAAAGATTTTACTGGAGTAGAATTCGAACACACGACCTTCCGATATCTAGTCAGATGCTCTATTTAATAACATAATTGTTGTTAAGAAAACTCTATGTTCACACTCAAGTGTAGGTACATTTTCATTCATAAAAACAAAACTTAAATTCAGCTAACATTTTAGCTACCAGCACAACTCGTCGCTTGAGAATGCATTTGTTCTATCTCCAATTTCCGTAAATTTTGACATTTTGACATTTATCACCTGCTTAGAATGCATTTGGGCTATATCCATGTAGAAAATATAATAACAAGACATTAATTCCCTCCAAAAACGAATAATTCACTTGCATTATGTCCATTTCCAAACACCTGTTAAGAATGCAAATGTTCAATGTCCATATTTCAACTTCCGGCTACTGTTTGAGCCAATCAACATCAAGCTCACGTTTGATTCAGAGTGGCGGTTTCCCGCGTTTTTTTGAATGTAGGTTTTGGGGCACAATACATAATTACTAATTTTCAATTCTAATATGTTGTTCATATGTGACCGTTGATATTAATGATTAACGCCTTTATTACTGAATTCTATCCATTCATTTCAAATATTGTAACAATGAGTGTATATATTGGTTTAATTGATTTTAAAATCATCAGTTCCATTATAAACGATTTTTTTGTGTATATTTATTTTGTAAATAATGAGTTCTACGCCTATTATGATATAGGCAAATTATAATATACATGGACATGATTGAGTTTGTTAATTGTGCTATTAATATACATAAACTGATGCATTTAAATAACAAATTAAGAAAATATATTAAGAAAAGTATAATTTATTGATTTAAATTGCCCATCATATCACTGCTAATATCGATCAATGAAAATATTGATAAATATTTTGAAAAATAGAGGTAAAAGTTATTAAAAGCATGTGGGGAATTCTATCATTGTTAATTCAATGGAAAATGGAGATAGCCCGTCCTATTCTCAACGACATCAAATTTATCTCGAGACAAAAGGGCTATCTCCAACAGGAAGTAGTATTTTTAAGGGTATAATAACTAATTAATTGTGTTCTTATGATTTTTTATATTCCCTATATGATCCGAAGATGATATCCTGTTAATATCATTGTGATACGAGTTCATTTAGTAGGAGAAATTAATGTCTCAAACTTCAACTCGCCATTGCCGAAAATAGGAATTGTAGGAGATAGAACAAATACATTCTCAAGCGACGAACTGGTTTCCTGTTCAGTGACGTCATTTTTATCACCCAACAATGATGTTGACATTGTTACAATACAATATGACATCACTCGACAGAAACACCGTTTTCCCGGGAAAATGTCCACTGAATCAAATTTTCATAAATATGAATTCAAATGTACACTTTTAAGTGTGAAAATAGTGTGTTATACCAATATAAATGTAGTTATTTTAAAAAAAAAATTAACAGCATTAAAAAATTCATGAAAAATTTATTAATATTCTTTCCATTGCAAATTTAACAGAAATATATAGAAATTAGATAAAAATAAACCCAATAGTGATCTAGGTACGGTTCATATTTTGCTCTAAGATGGAGCAGAGGCAACAAAATAAGCTGAAATAGGTACCTCATGCAGTTTTTTTTTATCGTTTTAAATGCAAATATATAAATGATGAAATGTTGGACCGACCATGCAAAAAGTGAAGATGTACAGACAAAAGTTCAGATGCACTTTTCCACAATTGGAAGATTTAGCTAAAAACAACTAGATATACGCGACATTAGTTAGTGTGAACAATTCAGTTCGGTTGGTTGATAGGTGTGACCTTGGCAATTCAGGCAAAAGAAGCATAAAAACAAAAAATATACAACAGGAAAAGTGCAATAAGAGTACCTACCTTGTAATATTATGTAATAATTAGTATCGGCAATTTTATATTTTTAAATAGAACTTTTAAATGTCCTAACAATAACAATAATATGGCAGTTTATTTCCATTCTATAGACTGGATAGAATGTCTGGACTATTTACAATATAAGTTCTTACCGAATTTAAAGTTAAAATTCAGTGTGAAAACACGTAAACGTTGTATCCAACCAAGAAACATCAATTTATCAGTGAGGCACACTAAAGCACATTCCATATTTCAAAAATACCGCTCGAAATTATGTTTTTAAAAAGAGTAGTACTTCTTTATCCGATCGTCAACGCTAATTTCTTCATAAGACTCGTCGTCCGGGTGTTCCGTGGTGTACCGATCGTCTCGTCCACTCATTGACGCTCGGTGTACCGGAATCACTGCCTCCTACATGACTGGTCACTGACTGAATGTTCAGTCACGATGTAGAAAAAGGACCGCCATCTTTAAAATATAAGGTGGAAACTCTTCGCTGTATCACCATTGAAATCTTTGAATACGAATTACGGGTAGAAGTTCGCTCGCGTATAACACAGCTCGCGTATAAATCACTAGCGCTTTCTTGAGGAACTAAAGTTATCAAGGTCTATCGATTGACTAGATTTAATGATTTAAGAGTGTTTTAAGAATGTTATAAGAATGTTTTAATGTTTTAAGAATGTTTTGAATGTTTAAAGAGTATATTAATGTGCATTAGAATGTTTTAGAATGCATCGCTAGTTTGCAAGATGAGCCCTAGCGCAGGTGAGTGTTACGCGATGGGCATCTACAGACCTTGATATTCGGGCTATTGGAACTGATATCGCGGAAAGACTCGAAGAGTTTCCACCTTATTTATTAAAGATGGCGGTCCTTTTTCTACATCGTGGTTCAGTGGACTAACATTCACCAGGCCAATGTCCAAGATGGCCGATGTAAACAAAAGAAGAGCAATGAAAATATGTTTTCAATGATATTTCACGCAAAATTTCACTAAAATTCAAATGTGTGTGCATTAAAACACTGATAAATGTGTAATTAGAAACTTTACGGAAAACAGCATTTCAGTATTTCAGTATGCGAATTATGAATACGAAGTAATAATTATATTCAGAATTATACTTACGGCATAGTTGTCTGCTGTTGAAGAAATGGGAGAGTAAATTGGAATCATTAACTGGGAAATATTGCAAATGGTGAGTTGTGTTTAGCACGTTGATAAGTGAGCACCGGTATGTACAACATCTCGAACAGACATTTCTAAAATATATTAATCATAGCGAACTAAAAGCACAAAACGATCAAAACATCTGATACAATTTAATTGTTTTTCTACTGCAATAAAGTTGCTCAGGAAAAGTCATCTCAATTTACTCAGGGGCACGAAGCAGCTCTGGGGTGATTATTCGGACATAGAATCTCACAATAATAGCAATACTGCATAAGCTAAACCCCTTAAAGGGGTAATTTAACTTATTGTACAGGAATAAGAATTATAATCAAATAGTAGCATCCTTGTCATTTACAATTCAGTAGGTAAACCTTACTGAATGGTACAAAGTTTTATGAATTAAAAAACTTGTCAAATTAATATGCAACATAAATTGTATCGTAAAACTACTTTCAATTATCAGCCAACCAATCTATTTCTAAAATTAAACAGACTTTTCACCCATCAATGCGAGGGTCAATCAAATATACCTAAACGGAAATTTCTTACATACATCTTACATTTGTTACATTTCATACAAATTTGACGAAAAATTTTGGTTCGTTGAACTGTTTCAATTTTTATTGAGGAAACCCTCATAGGTGCCTGTGGCCAGGTAGAAATAAAGTTATTGACAGAAAATACCTCGTGGTTGATTCGCCTATTCATTACTGGAATACTGAAATATTTGATCATTTGCAAAGAAGGTGGTCAAAACTTGTAAAACATTATTCAGAAAGTGATAAGATTGTGTAAAGCAGACGTCATCACGATAATTGCACGGTAGATATTCATTTCTGGACAGAAACTGCCAAGAAACTGCTAATCATTATAAGCAACCAAAGCATGGAATCGAAAAATATTGATCATCACGCTGATGAAGTTGATTATACTTATTTACATCATCTTCTGCAAAGGAACTGTAAGGCTGCAAACACACGGGGCGTTGTTTTCATGCCTAGATGCGGCATGCAAAAAACCGCGACGTTTTTCTTGGTCGAACACATAGGCATGAAGAAACACGCGACGTTTTTCTTGGTCGAACACACGGGGCGTGCAAGACGCGACGGTTTTAGCAGCTGTCAAGGTCATACTGTGTCAGCTGTACAAAAACGTCGCGTGAAATGCACGCCCGTGTGTTTGCTCTCATTTGAATCAATGTGTTTAACGACTTCGGGGTTGGGCATGAAAATAAACGCGACATGTCGCGTCTGGCCGGCGTGGAAAATACGCCGCATGAAAAGACGCCCCGCCCCGTGTGTTTGCCTGTGAGATGCGTTATTGCCAGCGTGAGAATCATCTCATCATTTGTTTGTGCACATTCTTTGGTCATCACTAATGATCATGCTGAACAAGATGTTCAACTGCTTGGTCATCATGCTTTACAAAATTGGTCAGAAGGTGTAAAGCTGAAATGAAACAAATTTTGCAACTTTTTACAACAGACTGTGCACATTATGACCAGAGCTGATGTGAGCTGAATTTCATATTCGTGTCAATTACTAAGCAAATTATTTCAGTACGGTCTGATTAAGAACAAATTTTGCATGTTTATTCCTTTATCTAATATTTTACCTATTTTCAGCCTAATCAGTCAAGAGTGTTTACTTACTTACTTGTTGCCATTTTAAGAGTGCTGAAAGCATGAAAGGCCTGTCAAAAGAGATTCATCGAAAAAATCGCACACGGCATATGGACAGTAACTCAATTATTCCGGTGTATGGAATTTAGAAAGTTTTAAAAAAAATGTAACTTAGTTATCTTTGATTCGCTCATCAACGCGTTACACTGAACGTTCCCCTAGTATTTTTACAGTAATGCTAGTTGGTATAGTCTTTTCTATAATTATAAAGTAGAATGTCTGTCTGTCTGTCTGTCTGTCTGTATGTATGTATGTTCTACATACATTTCTACACCCTTTGACGGATCTCAACCAAATTTGGTATGGAGATTCTAACTGAGCCTGCGCACTTCTTAGGGTACTTACCCCCTCCCCCAAACCATCCCTAATTGAAAAACCACCACAATTGAAAAAATTAAATTGACACTTTCGGCCATATGCTCCCACACCATTGACCGACCTCAATAAAATTTTGCACACGTGTACTTCGTCAACCTGCCCACATTTCAGGCTACTCATCCCCTCCCCCAAACCACCCCTAATTGAAGAAATTCAGCTTAAAAGCAGAATGTACGAGAGATAATTTCACTTATTGACATTATCAGGTGTAATAAAACTTACGACACAATCTCCTGAATTTTCTGCTCTCATGTAGTACCCCCCTCCATCCAGCCGGCTCGAGCAATGTCGGGCAGGTCAGCTAGTAAAATATATTAACTATTGTATTCAACCCCGTTTTTCTATTGAAACTTATACAAGAGATAATCAAATTATCTAGAACAAGAAATATTCTGCCTTCCATATGACAATTGACGAATCTACAGTCGAAATATCATGTTTAACGTGTGCCTAAGCTGTAAGCTATAATAGTGAATGCTAGTTTCAGTTCTAAGCCAACTAGAATATACACATGACATTTCCACGGAAATGTTTCATATGGGGAAGTGGGAATTGAGACGACAGTTAGTGCTACATCCTCCTGAGTGGTATTACCATGGGCTTTGGAACTAGGGCAGTCGAGTAATTATTACTAGGAGCTTAGTCTGTGGCGCGTTATGTGGGGGAATGTAATTACTTGATGGATTCTCATAATGGTTGTGGTAATATTAATGCGGTGCGGTGCAGACGATGAATTCCAGGAAGAGATGTGTGTTTCTATCAATGCAAACAAGCTGGGCTCTTATCTAATGAACACAATTCACTACTATGGTCAGAGTGGATCCGGTTCAATAAGTACCCATGATAAGTACCTAATAACTTGCGGGTATAGCTTTGAGAGAATATTCCAAACAGAAGTCAAACGTTAAATAGATATTATGCTTATCGCTTTGAATGACTATATTCATTAGACGAGATAAATTAATTCAGAAAACGCATGTTTAAACTTTAAAACATTGTATTGTATTTATTGTAATATGGAGAATAATACGATATGAGATAATGAAGAATTTTATAACAGCAGTGGATTTGACTAGTTCAGTTTTCCCATGTTAAATGGCTATATATCAAGATTTTTAAACAATCAAATGTTATTATCTCTGTAATTAAATCGATGACAAGAGTATTTAAATCTGTCAATGCATTCAATATTAGTCGAAGAATATATCAACAGTTTTCTGTTGAAATTGTTGTTGCGGATGAAAAATTAATTAGAATAATGTAGGAAAATGAATTCGTTCCCCTATAAGAGCCATATAAAAATCTCAAACTTTCAAAACGGTTTACATAAAAGTTAGGTCGGTAAGGTATAAATTTGTTGATCTTATATTGTAGATAATACTATTAGGAACAAAATAAAATGGGTTGCAAACATTTTCTTGGTAGTTGAGCTGGAGCTGGTTCATCCTTAATGGATGTATGTTCGGTTTATATAATAATTTTGTTCTTTACGTTTCGGAGCATGTATGTATATATCCTCATGCTCAAAAGAAGTTGTGTCCGCAAGTAGATAATTACGAATGTCAGTCCTCAACACCACAAGACCGTGTGCTAATAATCTTATGGACGGAATCCAGTAGACTCTGGCACTTGCGTCGATAAATACGGAAATTCTTTTGAGCATGAGGCTGATAATACCTCGTGGGCTGGGAGGCGAAACTGTTAAGTCAAATTTTCTCAAAATCGTGTTTTTTATATGTAAATGTACAGAAAAAATTGCTCTCTAAGGTGAGAAAGTGTTCCTGTCCATGGTGTGTCCAGAAATACCAGTTTATTACTGTTCAGAAACTGAAGTCCTCCACCTGCCTCAGTTAAAGTGGTTAGTGGTAAGTAAAGTGTAAACAGTGATACAGTTAAGTCCACAATCGGCTAGTAATTTAGTAAAGGAGAAAATTGGATTATTAATTAAACTCAAATAACTAAATTATGCCCAAATTTTATTCAAAAATAGTGTTGGGACGTATCTAGATACATGTATCTAGATACAGTATCTAGATACGTTTTGTGTATCTATATCTATATCTAGATACAATTATTTTCATGTATCTGGATCTGTATCTAGATACAAATATGACTGTATCTTTGTATCTAGATGCGTAGATAATTTTTTTTCAAAAATTCTTAAAATTTCTCATTTGCTGTTCACTTCAGAAGAATTTACAAACTAATAAACCAAAACATAAACTAAACGCGCATGCCCAATCCGCCATTTTCTCTTCCAGCTATGTGTGACATTCAGGCAAGGCACTTATATGTCAATCGTATAACGATAGTTCAGTAAAAGTTATAATTACATCGCGAAATAACAGAAATTGATGCTTACCTCAGTGTCAACATTCAAATACAATCGGCATACTTCATTTCAGCACATATTCATACACATTCTTGTGAAAACTAGATGTCTATTCACCAAAATCACCATTTGACATATCGCATTTGTTTTTATCACGGTCTTCTGAATCTTTTCTGAATTAGCTCATTCAAAAATGGTTCAGAAGACCGTGATAAAAACAAATGCGATATGTCAAATGGTGATTTTGGTGAATAGACATCTAGTTTTCACAAGAATGTGTATGAATATGTGCTGAAATGAAGTATGCCGATTGTATTTGAATGTTGACACTGAGGTAAGCATCAATTTCTGTAGTTCGCTTTGAGGGCGCCACTAGTTTATGTTTTGGTCTAGGGTAAGACGGGGGAATTGGGTGGTATGTTTTTTCAAACATTTATTCCCAGGGAAATAATTAAACTACAGTAACCAGATTATTAGGGCTTATGGAATGTACATTTATCATGTATTGAAGACATCTCTTTTGATTAAATAAAAATAGACTTAAAAATGAAAAAATAAAATAAATTAAATGGAAAAAGCACCCAATTACCCCCAGTGGGGGTAATTGGGTGGATATATGAAACAGAGCCAAAACACAGTGTGTGTTAATGTTATAGTCTGGGGGTAATTGGGTGGTGATAGAGAATGTGAAAATGAGCAACTTTGCTTCTTACAGTTTAGAATTTCGTTCATAATTGCAGGAGTTACTGACAGTGCAACGAAAGAAGTCAAAGCGTTAATAAACTTTACATCGTATTTGCTTATTGCTTGTATTAATATTTGGATTGGTAACTGAGGCATAAATCGACGTTAAATATGATCCTTAGTACATGTTCATATATCCTGAGAAGTTTCATGGAAGTAGAATATTTGTTATTATACTAAAATAAGTGAATAAAACTTTACGGCAACACAGTAAATTGAGCATTGATTCCAATATAGCATGATCAGTAATACTTAGATATTTCTTTGCATTAGAGGAACCCAAAGCTAGGGGATCAAATCTATACAGTTTAGCTTGCATGTAGGAACGCCACAGCTTATTGACGTTAAATAAATCCCGTTTATTTAATCGAAAGAACCATCCACTGCCGCAGCCGGCCTGGCGGCAGTACAATAGTAGGGTTAAATAGGACTTTCAATGTGTTTTGATGGTTTTGTGGCGCCAAAACTTTGCCAGTATATGTGGGGGTAAAGCTGAAGTGTGTTTGCAGAGCATTCTTGGGTAATACATGGACAACTATTTTTATATGGAGGGAACATTCAAACTAATCTGAACCATTCATTTACCCACATGGGGGTAATTGGGTGGTAGGTTTTTATATATTTTTTCATAAATATACCTCTATGGCAATTATATTTTAAACATCATTTTTGACATCACTGATAGCTTTAGCATCTACTTTGATGGCATTTGCACTGAAAATAACTCATGTTGCTCCACACAGCTGGGGGTTTTGGCACTGTTACCATAGTGAAATTTCAGTTTGACACAACTTTATTTGGAGCAGATTTTTAAAATAATTGTTTTTATAATTAATACAAATCTTACCCTATAACTGAAATATACAATATAAGGTAAAAACCACCAATTAAATTTACAGAAGAAATTCCAGTTAGTTCATAGGCCACTTTTTTCATAATAGCCAAATAAGCAAAGTTGCACCCAATTACCCCCTACACCCAATTCCCCCGTCTTACCCTATTAGGTAAACATAATCAATATCGTATGCTGTTCATTTAGTAAATGATCAGTATTAGGTTGGTACTCATTTGATGCTCATGTTCAGAAGACATTACAAAATAATTATTTGCTGTTGTTCATAAGGTGGCTGGAGCGATCGAGTCATAGTCTCAGATCTTCATAATTTTTTGTGTGCTTATTGATATTCTTACCATACACAATTCCTGAAAAAATTATACACTTCTCTTGTCGTGTTTCTGAGATAATTTGAGTTTTCTCCCCTATGTTATCTTATGGCAGCCAAGTAAAATCGAGACATTTTTAAGCTTATGAGTTATGAGGTTCTAATTTTTTGTACCGATAGATTTGATCAAAAAACTTTTTTTCATGTAGATATACGGACGTACAATTAGGAAAAAATTTAAAACAATTCCAACGTGTGCTATTTTAAAAGTTAGAAAATAAATTCAAAATGATTTTACTATCCCTACCATGTTAAAGCTTATTCTCTAATAACATAAAATTAAAACCTCAATTTTGGACTGGAGTTGCAAACTAAAAGACAATTAAATAATCTTTTATACTTAATTGAAATATTAGAAAACGTTTTTTGAAAACAAGTATGAATTCAATTGTATTTAGTTCAGCGAAATAAATCTATAGTATCATCATTCATCAATATCTATTATTTGGAAAATATACGTTTCATTGTCCTAACACTGCCTTGAAAATGTATCTATGTATCTACAGTTGTATCTAGATACATATTTTTGTATATTGTATCTGTATCTAGATACGATTTATAATTTGTATCTATATCTGTATCTAGATACAAATATCCACCTGCATCTGTATCTGTATCTAGATACAAAAAGAATCGTATCTGACCCAACACTGTCAAAAAGTAATTGATAATGTTATTGCCAAACGAATAATTTAATAAATATTAAGCCTGTTCGTGTGTACAATATTTTTCTATTCTATTTTAATATCCCATTATCTCAGTTTCGCTGTTTTGGACTTAGTCACTTTATCTTCCAAGCCCGTGATCTACATTGTATAAAATTAATTCAATTAAGGTGCTGCAAGCGCGAGCGATTTTGATGCTTTTTGTAGACACTTTTTGCGATACGATTGGAGACGAAATGGGTAGACCAAATTATTTGAAATTTTAATCGTGATTAGATAAAGGACAAACTTAGAGTTATCCCTTCGTACATTTTTTATTTTTTGTTTCGTTAATTAGTAATAATAAGTGGATTTTTGGTGAAAAATTAGCTATTTTCTTGTCTCCCTGGGCACCGTATAAAATTAAATTTCAAAAATGTGCCAAGGGATAACCCTAAGTTTGTCTTTCATCTAATCATGATTAAAATTTGAGATCAATTGGTTCACGGGTTTGGTCTCCAATCGTATCGCAAATTTCATCGTTTTGAGCGGTTTTGTTGAATAAACGGTGCCTAATTAACAATGCAAGAAGCAAAAAAGAAAAAGTGCTACTAATATACAATCAGACTGATGATGTTAACATCCTATAAAAGTTACACTCACTTATGAAACAATTTTTCTCTCTCAATTTTCTAAAACGGCCGAGCGCTAGTATCACCTTAATATGCAATATTGTATTAGAGTTTCGGTGGCCAGATATTAGTCCTCATTCAATTCATATGAACACGATATTATTCGTCCTTATATTCATACTTGATGATTAAATTCGGTGTACCTACTCGTCCTGGAATGTTTACTTTTTTAATTAAGTAATATGATATTTTTATTTTTCCCAATGTAACAACATTTTTCGTCAGCAAAGTGAAATGTGTAAACATTCGGGCCAAGATTGCAAACCATGTTGAAGTAAATTTGCTAATTCAGGGCACGTAAAACATTTATATCGTTAACCAATTAATTGGCAATAGAGATCTGGGAACGAGTGATACTCAAGCTCTTTGATGAAGACTGGAACATTCTTCATATGAAATCATCCTGTACTTCAGGAACAACTTGAATCTTCAATTGAACGTTCACGGATTCTATTCCAGACTGCATTCAACTTTTTCATTGACTTTTACCCTCTTATATTGAAATGGTACATTTGTGTTACTAACTTATACCCCATGAGACGAAGACGACGAAATATCGTTTGAGTCAATAAAAAAAATCTTATTGGATTGCCTCCAGACGTTCTCTTTGCAGAATCACTGTGAGAAGATCAACCGTAGGATCAGTCATCGTATTACAATTTCCAAGAAATATGTCATGACTGGGAATAAGTTAATATTTTTCCGAAGAAAGGGGATTCTGTTGATTTTAAGAAAGTCTGATGGCATCATCAATTGACTAATTGAGTCGTGGCATATTGCTAATTGCTAAAGGCGCAGGATGAATGATTTTGTTGATAATAAGTAGATTTGATGAACCACAGGTATGATGCACGGTGAGACGAGGCAGTCGTGGCCTATCATTAGGAAAAAGGCAATTTGCATATTTTTTTATTTTTAAATTTGTTTGGTTAAAATATTAATAAATTAGTATAATTGAAAAAAATAATTAAAATCTAATATTTTTGACAATCCCGTAATTAATTGTGAAACATTTGACATTTTGAATGCGCACCAATACGCGCAACAGTTGGTGACGTCAACAACACAATTCACAACACAATGCAAGGCGATCTGGTCATGGAGAGTGACGTCAACAACACAACACAACACAATGCAAGGCGATCTGGTCATGGAGAGTGACGTCAACAACACAACACAACACAATGCAAGGCGATCTGGTAATAGAGAGTGACGTCAACAACACAACACAACACAATGCAAGGCGATCTGGTCATGGAGAGTGACGTCAACAACACAACACAACACAATGCAAGGCGATCTGGTAATAGAGAGTGACGTCAACAACACAACACAACACAATCTAAGGCGATCTGGTCATAGAGAGTGACGTCAACAACACAACACAACACAATGCAAGGCGATCTGGTAATAGAGAGTGACGTCAACAACACAACACAACACAATGCAAGGCGACCTGGTAATGGAGAGTGACGTCAACAACACAATTCACAACACAGTGCAAGGCGATCTGGTCAGGGAGAGTGACGTCAACAACACAATTCACAACACAATGCAAGGCGATCTGGTCATGGAGAGTGACGTCAACAACACAACACAACACAATGCAAGGCGATCTGGTCATGGAGAGTGACGTCAACAACACAATTCACAACACAGTGCAAGGCGATCTGGTCATGGAGAGTGACGTCAACAACACAATTAACAACACAATGCAAGGCGATCTGGTCATGGAGAGTGACGTCAACAACACAACACAACACAATGCAAGGCGATCTGGTCATGGAGAGTGACGTCAACAACACAATTCACAACACAGTGCAAGGCGATCTTGTCATGGAGAGTGACGTCAACAACACAATTCACAACACAGTGCAAGGCGATCTGGTCATGGAGAGTGACGTCAACAACACAATTCACAACACAGTGCAAGGCGATCTGGTCATGGAGAGTGACGTCAACAACACAATTCACAACACAGTGCAAGGCGATCTGGTCATGGAGAGTGACGTCAACAACACAACACAACACAGTGCAAGGCGATCTGGTCATGGAGAGTGACGTCAACAACACAATTCACAACACAATGCAAGGCGATCTGGTAATGGAGAGTGACGTCAACAACACAACACAACACAATGCAAGGCGATCTGTTCATGAAGAGTGACGTCAACACTCTGCAAGGCGATCTGGTCATGGAGAGTGACGTCAACAACACAACACAACACAATGCAAGGCGATCTGGTCATGGAGAGTGACGTCAACAACACAATTCACAACACAGTGCAAGGCGATCTGGTCATGGAGAGTGACGTCAACAACACAATTCACAACACAGTGCAAGGCGATCTGGTCATGAAGAGTGACGTCAACAACACAATTCACAACACAGTGCAAGGCGATCTGGTCATGGAGAGTGACGTCAACAACACAATTCACAACACAATGCAAGGCGATCTGGTCATAGAGAGTGACGTCAACAACACAACACAACACAATGCAAGGCGATCTGGTCATGGAGAGTGACGTCAACAACACAACACAATGCAAGGCGATCTGGTCATGGAGCGTGACGTCAACAACACAATTCACAACACAATGCAAGGCGATCTGGTCATGGAGAGTGACGTCAACAACACAACACAACACAATGCAAGGCGATCTGGTCATGGAGAGTGACGTCAACAACACAACACAGCACAGTGCAAGGCGATCTGGTCATGGAGAGTGACGTCAACAACACAATTCACAACACAATGCAAGGCGATCTGGTCATGGAGAGTGACGTCAACAACACAACACAACACAATGCAAGGCGATCTGGTCATGGAGAGTGACGTCAACAACACAACACAACACAGTGCAAGGCGATCTGGTCATGGAGAGTGACGTCAACAACACAACACAACACAATGCAAGGCGATCTGGTCATGGAGAGTGACGTCAACAACACAACACAACACAACACAATGCAAGGCGATCTGGTCATGGAGAGTGACGTCAACAACACAATTCACAACACAGTGCAAGGCGATCTGGTCATGGAGAGTGACGTCAACAACACAACACAACACAACACAATGCAAGGCGATCTGGTCATGGAGAGTGACGTCAACAACACAACACAACACAATGCAAGGCGATCTGGTCATGGAGAGTGACGTCAACAACACAACACAATGCAAGGCGATCTGGTCATGGAGAGTGACGTCAACAACACAACACAACACAGTGCAAGGCGATCTGGTCATGGAGAGTGACGTCAACAACACAACACAACAGAGTGCAAGGCGATCTGGTCATGGAGAGTGACGTCAACAACACAATTCACAACACAATGCAAGGCGATCTGGTCATGGAGAGTGACGTCAACAACACAACACAATGCAAGGCGATCTGGTCATGGAGAGTGACGTCAACAACACAACACAACACAATGCAAGGCGATCTGGTCATGGAGAGTGACGTAAACAACACAACACAATGCAAGGCGATCTGGTCATGGAGAGTGACGTCAACAACACAACACAACACAATGCAAGGCGATCTGGTCATGGAGAGTGACGTCAACAGCACAACACAATGCAAGGCGATCTGGTCATGGAGAGTGACGTCAACAACACAATACAACACAATGCAAGGCGATCTGGTCATTTAGAGTGACGTCAACAACACAACACAACACAATGCAAGGCGATCTGGTCATGGAGAGTGACGTCAACAACACAACACAATGCAATGCAAGGCGATCTGGTCATGGGGAGTGACGTCAACAACACAATTCACAACACAATGCAAGGCGATCTGGTCATGGAGAGTGACGTCAACAACACAACACAACACAATGTAAGGCGATCTGGTCATGGAGAGTGACGTCAACAACACAACACAATGCAAGGCGATCTGGTCATGGAGAGTGACGTCAACAACACAACACAACACAATGCAAGGCGATCTGGTCATTTAGAGTGACGTCAACAACACAACACAATGCAATGCAAGGCGATCTGGTCATGGAGAGTGACGTGAACTCTCTGCAGCCGCAAAAACATTCTCTACTGTAATTCTTAGATACAAAATAATTTTCTAAAGTCATGCAAAAATCATGCAATTCAGCAATAATTCAACTATTATTTTATGTAATCAAAACCTAAAAATAAAATCAATGCAAATAGCCTATTGAGTCTCGACTGAGGAAAATCACTATAAAATCCTCCGTCGGGGGAAAGCCTCGGAAATGGAAGCCTGGTCTTTCGCTCGTAGACAAGAGAGTTTTACAACCTGACAAAATATATTTGTGAGCTGTGGAAGAATAGCAACGCCGCAAGTTTCTGCTTTCTTCACCAATCAGTTCTTGAACTTCTGTTCCTTCTTCTTAATCTCAGCGCTGCGTCCGTCTCACGGGGGATTTATGTCGGCGCTTGTCACACCTTAATCCCTAATGGTTCGCTCATACGAGAGATTTTATCTCGAAACTTGCGTGGGGGAAATAGTTAAAACTGAGACAGCTGGCTTATTATACGCAATAATAAGTTTTGCTGCTTTCCGTTCATGTAGAGAGGCATTGCATCTAATTTGGGACGCACATGAGACTGTCAAAAACAGCTCGCACTTCACCCTGGCACATCACCCTGGCACATCATCCTGGCGCATCACCCTGGCACATCACCCTGGCACATCACCCTTGCACATCACCCTGACGCGTCACCCTGGCACAATACCCTGACACATCACCCTTGCACATCACCCTGGTGCATCACACTGGCACATCACCCTGGCACATTACCCTGGCACATCATCTAACTGGCGCATCACCCTGGTACATCACCCTGGCACATCACCCTTGCACAACACCTTAGCACATCACATATAAAGCTACTAGTAGCTTTATATGACATTGATTACAACTCTGAAAAATTAGAGAAATATATTAAATACCTCTTTTTCTTGAGTTGGCACAGTAAATAAGAACCCTAAATTTACCTCAGATATAGAAGAGCGAAAGTAAATTTCAATAATTCTTGAGGTGTGCTAATAAAATAGTATTTAATAGTATTTGTAACGGTGGAATGAGTCATTGTGTAAGAGAATACTTCAATATAAATGCATTTTTTGAAATTGCAATAGATAGAGCTTGATTACATAATTCCAAAAGTGTGCCACGCAAAATCGAGAAAACGGATTTCAGTCCTTCTACCACTGAGGTAAAGAACTTAAAAATATTATGTTTTCGCCCCCAACTTGACTTAAAGCTACAATGTTCCCACTTTTCAGCGTTGAGTTGAGTTTGGGAACTGCATAATGTAAGTTGGCGTTAATTCTACTAAGGTTGACAAAAAAATAAGCATTTTTATTTTTTAAATTATCATTATTTGAATTGATCAGAAGTTATGACGACGATTTTTAGTAAATATAATCTCCAATTACCTTCAAGTACAGCCTACTCTTAAATAGGTAAAAGTCCAGTCAATGAACAAAGTGCAGCATTTTTGTGACGTGTCATTCTCTTCAGAAAAATGCTCTCTATAATATATCCAAACCCGCAAATCCGTGCACCGGAAGAACTTTTCCATTGCTTTTAAGTTAATTCCTTATGTTGATTACATCTTGCAATAAAAACATCATATAACTCCGATTTTGACGAAATTTATCAGAATTGTTTACCATCCAAAATTAAGACTAATAGCTCTTTAAGCGTTTTCTCTAAATCTCGTCGTTTAAGAAATATGGCCCATCGAAAAGTCATATTTTAGTCTGTTTTCGACGATTTTAGGTCACTTTGAGTGTAATTGAACGTTTTGCGAAGTCCATATTTCCCAAACGATGAGATTTAGAGATAAACGCTCAAAGAGCTATTTGTGTTCATTTAGGATGATGAACAATTCTGCCCAGTTTCGTCCAAATCAGAGTTACACGCAAAAAATCTGCAAGATGGACATGAGGAATTAACTTAAAAAGTGATTAAAAAATTCTTCCGGTGCACGGATTTTGTGTGCAATTGTATAGTTCAAGGATTTGATTTATTGATTAGTTGGTGTTTTATTGGGTCGACTCAGAAATGGATATGTTATATATATGTATACATAAATTATCGTTAATTTATTTATTTTTTGTAATTTGAATGGTCCAAAAGTTATTACAATATTTAGCTAATTTTAGCAGCGCGAGTGCAGCCGATTCTTAATAATTACAATAAGTTCAGCTCTGTAACTCAGAACAATTAATAGTTTAAGTTAATACTAATTATTAACATACATACATTTGGAAAATAATAAATAGTGATAAAACATAATATCAATTGACCGTAGAACGGTAGAGTGTTGTCACATATCTGTAGTATTTTCCTTCATTTTAGTAGGGTTGATTATATAACATAAAGATTTTAGTACCGTAATCACCCTTAAATTTAGTTTAGCGATGGAAAATTACCATGCTGTCAACGCACCGTTTAACGTTTATTAATTTATTTAGTTACCACGAAATTCATGGTTCAACATCGAAATTCTACCCTGAAATTTTCAGTAAACTCAATTACTATTTTATACAGTGATATTTTACTTTAACCAAGATACACAAGGTTAATATTATTGGTTAAAATAATATACCCCTTACATACATATTGAAAATAATACATATAATTAAAACGTAAAGCAATTATACTGTAGGAAGGTATGTGTTGCAATATTTTAGTCGTGAATTCATCTTTCATCTCTAGCTAGTACTTTCCATCACTTTTACAGGGTTGATTAATTTTATACTCCTTGTAATTTTCAACGCTTAGCATACAAAATAAACTGTAAAATGAATCTCCTTCTATATTTAACTTGAATTTCCACTCCATAGTTCGAAAAAATAGCTTAAACTTGTCAAAAGTGTCTTGAATTCTGAAGTGAACGGAACTTTTAAAACGCTCGTTGAAAATGAATGATCCCAGTAGTGGCCTCTAAGTGTGTTGATGAGACCTGGCAGATGCAGTCTGCTAGAAGATGCTCTCATCTTTCATCCAGGGAGGCACATGGAAAGAATCTGTGCTAACAAACTAGCAAAGAAATTGGATTTTACAAAAGCATAGCCCCGGTTAATTACAAAATATCAGGGTTGTACAACTGTTTAAAAACTGTCCGATGAGATTTCGTTTCGGAAGTTTTTTTTATGGTTTTTAAATGAAAAAAGCATGTGTCTTTTTAAGTATTTTTATTTTTCAGATTCAAAATCAAAACATTCTGAATTGAAAAATTGATTTTGATACCGATCGGTAAAAATCTGTCATCGAATGATTAAATACAACAGATTACAAGAGATTAATCAATCAAGAGATTAATTACAATCTCTTGTACAAGAGATTTGTACAAGAGATACAAGAGATTAAATACAACCATAATTTATTAGGTTTGCATTCCACAAAACTACATGTTTCTACTACTACCGGGTGGCGCAAAAAAACTGATTGAGAGGTCACTGTATAGAAACTATTATAGATAGGACTCTGAAATTTGTACACATATTAGAAAACATATCAAAATTTAATAAAGTTTCAAATATTTTCATTTATTAGGAAAAAAGTTACAAATGACTTCGGTGAATTTATTTATTTTTGTTTATTTATGAATTTCTAAATAAACATACATTTTTGTTTAATAAATCTATGCGAATTTGTCTTGGATTTATTAAGGGGACAATTCACTGAAATTTCTATCTCGGTACCTGTTGCAGCAATCGATGTGTATTTTTGAGACTATATGTCTTGTTACCCAAAAAGGCAGCCCGCCATTACAAGGGGGTTGGGGGGGCCAGCCCCCAGTTTGCCCCGCAGGGCCCTTTTGAATTTTTGATACAAAATAATCTAATTTGAAGCTATTTTGGCATTCTTTTCAAAGAAATTAACAATATGTGATATGCAATATTCTGTGGAAACTTGAGACAAATGTTATATAATTTTTTTTATACAATCCACAAAATAATCTAATTTGAAGCTATTTTGGCATTCTTTTCAAATAAATTAACAATGTGTGATATGCAATATTCTGTGGAACTTGAGACAAATTATAATTTTTTTTTTATAGAATGGCCCCGCAGGGAATTTTTGAGTTTTTGATACAATAGAATCGAATTTGAAGCTATTTTGGCATTCTTTTCAAAGAAATTTACAATGTGTGATATGCAATATTCTGTGGAAACTTGAGACCAATGTAATATAATCTAGATGTAATCTATTTGTTTTTATAGAATCCCCATTGGCCCTTTTGAGTTTTTAAGCGAGCGGAGCGAGCGTCTCTACTTGACTCCTGCGGCACTTTCTCTGTGTGTGTGTTTTTTTTTTGTCGCTTCAACCCAGGTCGCACCGGTCAACGTATCGATCTGAAATTTTGCACACACCTTCATCTCATACTAACTTAGACCTGTATAGTTTTTGAGAAAGATCCGTCCATAAATAAAAAAATCGTGTTTTTCCATATAAATAGCATTGTAGGTTCGAGGAGTCCGTTGCGGCCGCTCGATGCACTCCATTCAAAACAAACTCGGAAGCAGTCAGCTGGCTATAGATTATTGTTAGAATACGTTTTACGGTTATATAGGTATAGTTATAGCAATACCTGCGAGGTTATAGTTTTTATTTTATTTTAACCGATAGTATAGGTATTTATTGTTTATAAAAGTTTTAACATGCAGTCTTACTTTCAATCCTTTCAAATGCTAAGCAAATTTTTTGTAGACCGGCGAAATGTCTTCTTGATTGTAGAAATAGATTGGTTGGTTGGTTGATAAATGAAATTACGTTTATGAATTATTTTATTTATTCAGTCAATACGTTATATTTATAGTTACAATACAATGTGTTGGGTAATAGGAAATTGCTCTATTGTACGGAACGGCAAGTAACTGTTTGAATACTATTTGTAGTGTAGTGTAGTGTTTGTGTTTTAAAGCATTGCAAAATTCAACTCTATGCAGATGATGCATTAATTACATGTTGTGGCACGGATATGGATACTATACTCAATAAACTTAATGAAGACTTAAACAAGATTGAAACATGGCTGAAAGAGAATAGGATGAAAATTAATGTTAGTAAAACAAAGGCTATGATAATTTGTTCAAAAAAAATTAGACATACAGTGATTGATGTGCATAGAACATGTAATATTGTAATAGAGTCAGAAAATATTGAAATTGTGAAAGAATACAAATATCTGGGGATAATTATAGACCAGGATCTCAATTTTAAACAACATGCTTCATATATTATTAAAAAAATTGCCCGAAAGACTGGTTTATTCAGAAGAATTAGTGGATGTCTGCCTTTAGAATCCAAAATACTTATATATCAATCTATTATTTTACCACACATCGACTATTGTAGCTCTGTATTATTTCTCCTGAGGAAAAATGAAATTGATATAATGCAAAAGATTCAAAATAAGGCTATGAGAGCTATCTTGCGAGTTAATAAATACACGAACATTAACAAAATGCTAAACGCACTGTGTTGGCTCAATGTTAGAGACAGGGTTTTACTGAACTCGATGACTTTTATTTATAAGATCACTAATGGACTAACTCCGAATTACTTAAGCAGTATTTTAGCAATGAATGTAAATGTACATGATTATAATACAAGAATAAAAAATAATTTAAGTATTGTCAGAACATTGTCAAAATTTACAGACAACTCAATATTTCATAAAGGTATTGTAATATATAATAGAATTCCACTAGAAATTAGAGAAAGTGATTCACCAAAAATGTTCAGAAGGGAGTGTTGTAAGTTAATTAAAAATAGAATGTTGACTCCACTGCCACATGAGAATGTTGGTTTTTGGTTGAATGATGTTTAATTAGAAATTTAGAATCTCTAGGAAATGTATGTAATGTTAGTAAATAGAATTATGATGAAGGGTTGTAACATGTAATTTATGAATGTAATAGAAAAATAGCAAATATGCTAAATAAAGGATTTACTACTACTACTACTACTTAAATTATGTCATGTTGCCTATTTTGTGAGTTTCAATCTCTGTATTTATCTGTATTGTTTAATTATCTGTTTTGTTTCTGTAATTATTATTTGGAATAAATCCCTTTGATACACACCTAAATACTCCAAAAAATACACATGAGTGTGTGTCTGTTACTAACTTGCAATGAGACACAAATGCAGTTATTTTTTATATAATTTAGTGAATCATGCTTCTAGCCTTCAGTATATTATTGCCGTGTTTTAAGGAATTATGGTTCGAGGTGTCGCACGTATCCGTGCTCGCTTATCAACGCGTTACACAGAGCGTTTTCCTAGTGATACAAAATAATCGAATTTGAAGCTATTAAATGGCATCATTTTCAAAGAAATAAAGAAATATGTGTTATGCAATATTCTTGGGGAAACTTTAGACAAAATGCATTATACTCTGTACATTTTGTTATTTGATAAAATCCCTAGTGGCCCCGCAGGAAATTGTTTGATTTCTAGTAGAAGAGAATCGATTATGAATCGATTTTGGAATTCCTTTGAAAAAGGTTGCAAGAAGCAATTCACCAATAAACAATATACAAATCTGTATGTGTTTTGGTATCGTAGTTAAAACTTGTAATAGACAATTACATCTTATTCATGATGATGATCATGTTGGACAAATGAGTCATTATCTCATTGGGCAACCTCTGTTTAATTAGTTTTGCAAAATTTGGGAAAATTTTGAAAATTCAACCTCATAATGGAGCAAATCTGTGCATTTTTGGATCTCTTTATCAAATTTTTGTATATCTGGGGGTGATATTTGGGGTAGTCACGATGAAAAGTTGGGGAGGGGGGTCATTGACCCCCACTCTCCCCCCCCCCTTCCTACGCGCCTGATTTTACTTATTTTTTTGGTTCAGAATTTATATCTGTATTTATCTGTTATATCTATAGGAATATCTGTACACCAGAGGTAGAAGGGTGTAAGTCCATTTCACTGATTCTTGAGGTAACTCATAAATTAGTATTTCTGGGTTCATCCACGTTGGGTTCATCCAATATGATCCAATCATATTTGTGATGGTGACAGTCATCGTGTAAGAGAATACTTTATAACAGTATTTGTTGACATAGGACAAATGGCAAACGATCTTGATTACATTTACATCATTCCGAAAGCCTGCAACTGAAAATCGAAAAGATTGACTTCCCCCCTTCTACCTCCGAGGTTCAGATATTATCTCCTATGTTTACCATCGAGTGCAAAGTTAAACCCGACTAATTTAAGCGATGTCATTCTCCAGCATTACGATGGGAACTAAACAGTAACGGAGGGCACTGTAATGACGCTGTACAAGGTGGTCTTGGCAAAGGTGGTGAAACGCTGTAAATCGGCCGAGCACAGGAGAACGGCCATTTGATACCAGGCAAACTCACTAACGAAGCTGCTTATTTGACTAATTATCATAAGGAGCACAAGAGAAATGAAAATAGTTTCTGATCTGATGGTTAATTTATATCTTTTTTATTGCTAAATAAAAATTGGTTTCATGGGTGAAATGGATGTAAATGGGTGAAAACCCATCGTCTAGCTAGATAATACTTTTACAGAGAAATTGCTATACATGTTTGTATTGCCTTGCCACGATTATTGAGAAAATGCGTCTAAATCTTTCTCTTGTCTATTTGTTTCACTTGACTCGGACATTGTACCTGGTCAATTCCCTAAATTGTGGAGATGCATTTGCCCCGCCCCATATGGCAATTTGAGACAGAAGTTTTTAATTTTTCTTCTGTATTGTTAATTCGCGATAAACATTTTATTTGTTATAATTTACATAAAACTTATGATATGATATCAAAGTGGTGTTTTGTTTTGTCTTGTGACATTTGTGGCCTCATATGGAACTTAAAAATGGAATTCTCACACTTTTTAGAAACGCAAGTATACCTAACTTTCCAACAATTGGTTAAAACGTTTACTATCTTCTACGCCATCAAAACATGAAATTGGACGGGTTTCTTCTTCTGATGATGATTCATCAGTCAAATCAAGTTGCTATCACCGCCCCACCGTAAATAAATGAACCGATTGAACTGAAATTTTCACCACATGTACACTTTTGACGTCTAATGATACTGATTACCTTACTGATTTGTTGTGCCGCCATTTTTTAGCCGGAAGTGACATCATATTTCGAAAACAGCTGGACATATTGGAACGAAACTAGCTTCTTGAATTCATACTGTGTTTTGCATGACTGATATATTCGACATAAGTTAGTTTTTTCTTACAGGTGTTGTGCGGCAATGGTCCATTTTCCTGGCATATTTATAATAACGGGAACTTCCACAGCAGAACTGTCGTAGGTGGTCTCACTTCGGACGGGGAAACTCTTTGTCTGCCGAGCGTACCATGATGGAATGATGATTCCGGGCAAAGTACGTAGTGTCAGACATTTCAGATTGATTCTAAATAAAATTTATTTTGTTATTATTGATGATAATGACTAGCTGATACATGTTTTTTTTAGATTATCTATATGTAATAATACACACATTACAGACTATCATTACTGATTATTTGGTATAATGGTGCCCATACACAAGTGAGGATCCACTTTCACTTATATGGGTACCCCCCCTTACAATGCAACATTAACTATTTTACAAATAAAGAATTGTCTATCTCTAAAAAATGTTGCATTAACATGGTTGAATCTTTTAGGAAGTTGTATAGATATCATAAAATATAATCTATTTGCGTTTTCGTTTTTAAAGCAATGTTTCATTTGAACAACTCTTGTGATTTTTGGGGTAGAAAACTTTGCTCATGGCATTGATACAAACAGTTGTCACACTCTCCCTGGTGTTACCCTTACGCCCGTTGACCCTACCTATAAGAAATAAACAACACTTGGATATTTATTTTTGTATCAAAAGTGTTGGTTCAGAAAGGTGCTATTCCAAATGGAATAGCACCTGGAATAGCAACACTTTTGACACACAAATAAGTATCCAAATGTTGTTTTTTCGATCTGAATTGAGTATTCAAAATAAATGAACAGAACAAGAAAACAATCAGATTTTTTTCACATTATTATGTTCATAGAAAAATAAAAACACTATGAAAATAAGTCTGGAAATTTACGGCAAAAGCGCCGGAAGTTTTTACGGCTTGCCGTAAATTTGCTGGAATTTTCCAACAAGCATATGATTTCATGATTTTAACGGCCTTTTTGTGAATTTACGATCCTTCAGTACCGTAAATTCGAAAATATTGTTGGAAGTTTACATATATTTTTGTCAGTGAATATTTGTCCAAATCTCACAAAACGATGATTATCTTTAGCTAAACACGAGTGATTAAATTACCGGCGCCAAAACAAAGCCATCCCATTGGCTCAAGTGAAAAGATGCTATGTTCTGATTGGTTTTGATGTATAATGGCTGCACCTTTTTCTCAAAATCGTTTTTTTGCAACAGTTGCGTTTCAATCCTATATAAGCTCCTCATTTGCTGTGTGAATGAGAGATGCTATTGAAAATCTGCCATAGGTCAAACCCAGTACAATCATTGAATATAATATAATCCTATGTATTTAATATTCAAAGGTACAACTACGAGATAGTCATGCTAAAATAAGTCTGAGCTTTCTTTCGATGTAGTCTAGGTTTTAAACTTATCTATCATTTTAAGATTATTAATGTTTTTGATAGTGATTTTGTGACTTTAAATAACCTAATTTTTGGAATCTGATCGGATCTCATCCACCCTCAATTTGAGAATCAATAATATCTAATCTCTAATAATCCCTAATAATATCTAATAACAATTATTAACTATTTCAGCTTCATCCACGTCAACGAAAGTGCTACGTTCCACATAAACACAATGAACATGGTTATTCTAATTATCAAGTTTTGGTTGAGTCGTGAATAACAGAACAACGTTTATAAAAAGAATATTAATATTCTTAATATTAAAAGAATATTAGTTATAATATTAGCCATTAGTCATTTATTATTCTCAATTTCAATTTATTAATTATTTTACTATACTGTGTCCTAGTGGCAGTCATGTCTTATGACAGTGTTTTGTTTATTAAATAAAAGTTTTCTCTCTCACAAATATGAATAAATTGTATTGTGTGTGTTGTATTGTATCTTAAACACATGTTTCATTCCATGTTCCATTGTCAACAATTATGTATTTCCTCTTAACGTATTTGTCCTGTTTGTGCTGACCATAGTACAAAAATAACAAACCCACTTCATTATTTGAAGTAAACACAGTCAACAGTTTATTTCAAAAATAATTTTAAAAGAAACGCTTTACAAGCGTACAATGGCGTACAATGCGTACAATGGCACTTTACTTCAAAATTAATGCATTTCAAGCTGATTTTTAAAAATCGCGTTATGGTGTGTTATGGTTACATTATGGTTATGGTATAGTTAGTTATGGCGTCTAAGCCAGGCCTGGGCAAACTAAGCCTGTGCGTAGTGCCTGGGCAAAGCCTGGGGAAAGCATGGGCAAACTACGGCCCTCGCCGTTTTTTGATACGGCCGACCGACTATGTCTGTAAATAGGTACGGGTACAATAAAAATAACAAAAGAAGCAGACAGCTAGCAGGATATACATTTTCTACACACTGGAATAAGTAGCAAGCTATAGAAGAGAAATGAGAAATTTCATCTCTTTTAGAAATGGTGGCATATGTAGGATCTCATTCTCATTAATTTATCTATAATTTGTTTTTAATTGAGATCGAAAGGATTTCTTGAATACTTGACGTATTGTGTCTCAAAATTGCACCAAAACTTATGTATGTGATAAAAGTTGCCTCCAAATCCCATCTCTTCAGGGATACTTTTAAATAAATATCTCAATTTATTGCTCACCAAAATTATTCCGAGGTGGATACATTACACAAGCTTGCATATAAAAAGCAATAGTTTACTTTCCTTAATTTCAAAATCAAAAGAAAGATGCAAATTGGTGCGAAAACGAATACAAGTGAACCAAATTCTATCAAGTAACATCAAATATTCCGGGCTACGCCTCGGACCCGCGTCTTCTGTGGAGACCTCTCCTCGACCCCCATTGTCTCCGTCGAGGTCTTGACGAAGACAATGGGGGTCGTTCACTCATCTCCTTGACCACCATTGTCTTCGTCGAGGTCTTGACGAAGACAATGGGGGTCGTTCACCCATCTCCCCGACCACCATTGTCTTCGTCGAGGTCTTGACGAAGACAATGGGGGTCGTTCACCCATCTCCCCACCACCATTGTCTTCGTCGAGGTCTTGACGAAGACAATGGGGGTCGTTCACGCATCTCCCCGACCCCCCCCCATTGTCTTCGTCGAGGTCTTGACGAAGACAATGGGGGTCGTTCACCCATCTCCCTGACCCCCCATTGTCTTCGTCGAGGTCTTGACGAAGACAATGGGGGTCGTTCACCCATCTCCCCGACCACCATTGTCTTCGTCGAGGTCTTGACGAAGACAATGGGGGTCGTTCACCCATCTCCCCGACCACCATTGTCTTCGTCGAGGTCTTGACGAAGACAATGGGGGTCGTTGACCCCTCTCTTCTCATAATGTCTCCGGATAATTGTATTTTTGTGACCCGTTTTCATATTTAAATTCTCAATGTGGTCCTTCAGCCAAAATGTTTGCCCATTCCTGGTCTAAGCCATAACTAAGAATACCATAAACATAACGTAACCATAACACACCATTATGGTATCTTAAAGAGTAATTTTTAAGTGAGCGAAGCGAGCGACTCTTTATGGCCTTTTGGCACGGACCTCTGTTTTTTCTGTTTTTTCTGTTACTGCCGGTATACAGCGTCGCCTCATAATGTATTTGTTCTATGTCCAACAATTGCTGTTTCGAGAAAACGAGGGTTGAAGTTTGACAATTGATTAGACATGTATAATATTTTTTAAATCCTAAAATTTTGGCACTTATGTATCCATACGTATATAAATTACATATTAATACATAAGATTTGTTTGCAATACCCCATGGGGCCTCAGAAATGCACCCTAAAAATGGGCATAGAACAATTGCATCTTTGGAGTTTGACGTTTGTGTTAAAAATAATGGTTTATGTCCAATTATTCACACGTTAAATTGAATCTTGAACATGATTATGACTTGATTCGAACAAAATTATGTTTCCTACGTAATTTATAGCACTCTACGTAATTGAGTTCTAGAATATAGCTTCAAGCTGGGTCCACATAGACCGTTTTTGCGTTTTGCGTTTTCCGTTTTTTTTCTATTAACCAATCACAAGTCTGCCGTGAGCGGTTTCTGGACTGGTGATTGGCTGTAAGAAAAAAAACGGAAAACGCAAAACGCAAAAACGGTCTATGTGGATCCAGCTTTACAGTGTGATACGATTTCTATGTCCATTCTATTGATTCTATGTCGATTTCCATTACATTTGTTCTATGTCCATGGACATAGAACACTTGAACACAAAGCGGCATGGTTTTTCATGGACTTAAACCAAATGAATATTCAAGAAGTGTATGTGTGGACATAAACCTAGTGTTTTCGGCTTCTCTATTCAAATTTATTATGAATTCGGATATACACTCTGTGGACATAGAACAAATGAACTCTGAAAAAAATATAAAATATATAACTCAGAAAAAGTGAAAATTGGACATAGAACAAATACATTATGAGGCGACGACAGGTCACAGTTTTTCTTCGATCGAGCTGAAATTTTGCACACATGTGCAGACCATCTCTGGGTGTTGCAGACGCCATTTTTTAAAAAAATCCGCTGATTGGTTCAAATAAAAAAAAATTGTCTTCCGATGTGTTGGTGCGATCAATTTTAATTTTGTTAAGTCATTGCGACCTACATTGTCTCAAATCCTACAAAGTTTCAGCCAAATCCTCCAATTGGTTTAAGTTTAATAATATCTTCTGATAGGTCGAAATTAAAAGTGTTCCGATTTACTTCAAATTTTGCATGCTGATTCTAAACTTGTACACATTTTAAGCACAATCAGTCAAGTATTTGTTGTCATTTTAAGAGTTTAGTATGAGTTGTAAAAAGAGATTTCGGGAAAAAGTATGTAGGTAAGTCACGACACGATCGATCTGTTATTCATCCAAAGTGTTTATATTGATATTGGAAAGTTGCAAAGAAAATCGTATTGTGTCGTATCGTGTATCGTATTAAGCTGGGGATGTTGCACGTATCTGTGCTCGCTCATCAACGCGTTACACTGAGCGTTTTCCTAGAATTAAAAACATCTTATCTAAGATCTAATTGAATATTTCCTGATCATTGGACCTCTGATTATAGTTCTTACATAATATCATGGGACGAGAGGAAACAAAAACAGGCATGCCAGGCATTCATTGCCAGGCATGAATATCTGAGTTCAGTTTTGGACATCCATCTCGAGTCTCGTGAATGCAATTTCAATCCAGGATTCTTCTATATTAAACTGTAATTATGGTAACTAAAGTTTGAAATATGTCTCTTTTTGCTTTCTTACACTTTTCTTTGGATGAAATCCATTGCGGTCAGTATTCAATAAGGTTTAAATACGGTCAATTTTGTGAGGATAATCCATAACACCGTCTACCTCAACATGCCATCTAACAAACCCATGTGCAAGCAGACTGATAGGTTAGCAAGTCTCCGTTTATAATTTAATTCAAACTTGTGATTATTTGACTTCAATGGAATGAACTCTGTACCTCAGAAGTAGAAGGCCCGTTGTCAATTTTCTCGATTTTGCGTCGCACACTTTTGGAGTCATGTTTTCAAATTCGATCAATTGAAACATGACTGCGTTGCCAGAAAATACAGTTATGTTGAAGTGTTCTATTAGAAAATGTATCGTGTCACCATTACAAATGTGATTGGATGAAGGTAGAATTACTGGTTTTTGAACTCATCTCAAGAATCACTGAATTGAATATATTGTTTTCTCTGAGGTACGGAACTAAACAAATTTCAACGCAATTTATTCACACAAAAACACAAAATTGTTTACATACATAAACAAATCAAAAATACTGGCACAGTACGGAAAGAAACACTACAATAATACAAGGAAAAGTAAAGTAAACATTGTTTGAAGCCCGCAGAATGCAACCGCATTGTGTGCGGACTTCCTATTTATAAACACGGAAAAAGGAAAAGCGAACGCAAATATAACAATTTCACTAATAATTGAATAGAAACCGCTCTGTTTTTATGTCGTAGGTATCACGTCAAAAGTCTGCAACTTTTTGTGTTACAAAACATTTTCCAGAGTTGGTGTCCATGCTTTTAGTAATCACATATGATTGCAGATCAATTACTCAAGTAGTTTTGGCATGACGACTCTCAAATAGAGTATGTTTCTTTTTCCACCCTATACGTATCTCTAAAATGTCGAAATTCGTTAATAAATCATGTAAAATCTACTATCTGGCCATGAAATTCAAGCGCCATTCTATATTACGTATAGTGGACACTTATTTCTAAAATATGTTTGATATTAATATATGTATGTATATCGTAGAGAACAGCGTGTCTACGTACGTACATCTTCCAAACGGCCTGGTTCATATTGGCTAAAATCAATTTGCCCGCTCTTTTTCTCCGAGCAATTTAACTCAACTGCTTCAGTAATGTGGACCCTGCGACTGAAATTTACACGAATAGCCGGACAGATTTTCCTACTCGTGAATTCCATAGAGGAACAATTGAATTCGGAGTCGTGATCCATTAATATCCCTCTTAGAAGCGGCCATCTGAGAATCCTCTTCACGTTTCTCCTCAAGTACAACAAAATGTTGTTCGCTTTCCCATAAAAGTAAATTAAAATTGTCTCTTTTCCAGATGCCAAAATTGTTTCGTTTGAATCTCGAGGGACTCTATACATCTAAAGTACCTTGGAGAATGTCACATACATTCTTGTAGGCAGAGCGTAAGACGCATAAGCTACCGCCAAATTAATGTATAATTCGTTTGAATTGGAAGAAGATACTGGACTTGTAGTCTGGCGATCCCGGGTTCGATTCCCGCGGTCGTCCTTCCTGACTGAAATTGTTCGTGAATCCCTCAGTCGAGAGGCAAATGATAGGAAGGTTACCTACTAATAGGTCACGACTGCATCGTTCCCACCATCCATCCATTCCTTTTCATAATTTCTCTAAATAATCATCGTAATCATTCATCCGGCTCTATTAGCATGATGAATAATGCGACGTTAAAGACCATAAAAAATTTGTCAAGTTTATAAATACATCCCCCAAAAAACTGATTCTCTTTAGAACTCAAACCCTAGTTAACAGCAAACTCATTTGGTTTTAGGATTAAGTAACATCAAGGACGACCAGTACTTGGATGGGTGATTCATGTTTGTCTCACTGGTTACAGCCGTCTGCTGGACAATGGGACGTGACTCTCACCCTCCCCTGCTTTATTTATGGCGTGGGTGGTGAAGGTATGTTCTGTAAATGTGTTCACCAAGGTATCTTCTAACAAGGCTTGGGATAGAGAATTAATCCTAGTCCTATCATCACATTGCGAGATAATAAGTTTGGAATAACACCGTATACTGAAGAGCCACTGAACCATCAACAGGTTAGAACTGTATTAGTTTGTATTGATTTTGTAGTTAGTGTTTTTCTTTTGTGTCGTGTGGAGATTGTGTGGGTTTCTATTCTCTTTCGTTCAAACAAGAAGGAAGAAAAAAGCTTGGAATGATTATTTGGCTCTTTTATTAACATTGAACAAAACCTGGAACAAGATGAACAAGTCTTCTCTGTCTTTGAACGTATGAGTAGACACAAGTTTATCTCGTACTTACGGAGTTTTAGTCTCTTTCATTAACTTTTTTGAGAGGAAAAGTGGGATGTTAGTGTTACTCCAAGAGGCGCCTTCAAAGTGATTACATATTTTTTGTCATTTACGTACTACCTACGTAAAATGTAAAGCAAACTATTCAGACGTCCAAGAAATTTAAATTTAGGTAATAATTGATAATCTTTGTTTCTAATTCTAACTAGCTTCCTTTTCCACTTACGAAATGCACTATGCAGTTAGATTTCCAGAATTATGTGCCCTTAAATTACAATAAAAAATCACCCTAAAATGGGGTCAGGCCCCATCTGCTGGCCCCCGTGACCTAATTATATAACATTAATGTCATGTTGACAATCAATATTCTTACTGCTTTATTTTCGATTTTTTGAATGAACTTAACAATAAAATGACTCAAAACTAATTTCATGGTAGATTTTTTTGTAGCAAAAATGCCGCACGTTTGAAAATATTAATAATTGTATTTATTCATTTTTGAAATTACATAAACCCTCAAAAGTGTCAACTGAAATGTACCCATGTGAAGAAGCCACTTGAGAGTTCGAAAGAAGTAGTTGATCCTTCTACATGTTACCATTACTTATGGAAGATATACATTATTTGAGCGCAGCACGCGCTTTAAAATCAATTTGCGAGAAGTATGAAGAAAGATAAGAATGAGAAAATCACTGTAACATATTATAACTACTTTATATGGGAAAAATACACACACTTTCTTAGTAAAATACACAATCAGTCGACTTTTCAGTCGATTTTTTAAACAAAAAATAGTACCGTTTAAGTGGAATGTGGATGATCCTGGCACTAATTTTACTAATAGGTACCTATGTACATACATGAGTGCATTTAATAGTGCAGTAGAAAAAGAAAGATACCAAGTAGGTATATTTTTAGAAATTCGCACAATAAAATCTGTGACAGGAATTTGTCCATGGTTAAGTGGCATGTGGTAACGAATCCAAAATGTTTCAGCCGGTCAATACGTTTATTGTTTTTCGTTAAAATGTGAAGAAATCCGCCTACAGGCATCCTCCACTCCTAACTCTATGATAAAACTAAGCAGAGCAAAATGAAATAAAATCTAATGTGTGCATCTCGAGCATTATTTCAGCGAGTTGGCAAAATATCCATAAAAATCGATTTTCACTTATAAAATCAGAGTAAATCACATTACAAGAGCAATTCATCCTCGAATAGATTTTATAGCAAAATAAAAAACATATATATTTTATGTCTTTCGACTTTCAAGACATCAAGTGATCGATAAGTCTTAAAAGAAATAAACTATCGTCCTTCACAATTCGTTAACTCGTATGGAAAAATGTTTGTCATTTAAAATAGGTAATACAGTCTAATGCTGACCACATAGTAGGAGCAGAGCAAAGATATGACAGTAAGCGATGATGTAGATAAAGGTTCAATACATGCCACCTCAGTCTTACTCATTCGATATTCCTAACCGTTTGCCAAATATGGCAATTTATATTTCGTATTTTCCTCTAAAACCGCTGCAAACCGACCGTTGGCGGGAAAAAATGTATGAATGCCCAAGAGAATGACCAGCAGTCATTTTGTAACGTCGTACAAAAACCAGTGCACTCACTACAAAGTGAATTCAACTTGCTCAGTGCATAAAATTAATTTGAACCATAAGAGTGAAGTAAAACTTAGTAAATCTGTAAACTCTTATAATAAATCATCATCATAATCATCATCATCACCATCATTGACCTCATGATCATTACAGTATATATTAAAGTTATTTTTTTGTATTACCAATTGTTTTATTGTACCGGATTTGTTTTCATGTTATTTCCACTTCATGTTCGTAATTTTAAATTGTTATTCCTATTTTACTTTATTGCTATATTGTGTCGAAGTGGCAGTCATTTTATAATTACAGTATTTCATTAATATTAATAAGTGTTTCTTCTTCTTCTTCTTTCAAGTGGGTCTTTTAGACCCTAGGTGACTACTCCCGTCACTATTTTTACACAATTATCACACAAAAAATATCTGTTTTCTGTTAATTTATACATCTAATACATTTTTATAATTAATAACATTAATGCCTTGATATATCCATCACGCATTATTCATTTTAAGTTTTGGAGACGACTTTAACGGATTTTCTAAGAATGTGCATTTCGAGAATAAAATGTTTCCCTATGCTAAATGCATTGAAAAATACGCATAATTCAATGGCCATGGAAACATTCATGCTACTTATTTATTGTATATATTTTACTATAATATGATAAATGTATGCGTAGAGTATAAAAATAAAAATATAATATGATTAAATTAACTGATTTAAACATATTTATTTAAAATAATAGCAAGGATCCTCTAAAATTTCGTATTTTTCCCGTGTTTCATTAAAATCAATAAAAAAAATTATAAATCAAAATTAATATGGCAATATTTGTGGTCAGGTTTTAGATTAATACATCAACAATGACAATTAAAATAAATGGACACTCAAAATTTCTTCGAAATGTACATGAAAGTCAATAGTAAATGGGGTCTGTCAGACCCCAGGTGACTACTCGCGTTACAAAATGACAGGTGACAACCAGCGGGTTAAATGGAATGTGGGTAATCTTGGCACTTATTTCAAAACTTGAGTGCAACGTTACACAAAATGTTTCACACAACGACAACCTGCAATTCAATTCATACAGCATACAAAATTAATTCGAAAGTTACAAAAAATCGATCCTCAGAGAGCTCAGTATGAGTTTGTAGTGAAATTAAGTAGAATGTGGGTAATCCTGGCACTAATTTCAACACGTAATGTGCAGTCATTCAAAAACAATGTTAGTCAACAACAAATTCATTCCGAGTTTACAAATACCGATCCTTAAGGATGAACCATCACTTTGAATGACTATATTCATTACATGAGATAAATTAATTCAGAAAACGCATGTTTATACTTTAAATCATAGTTTATAATGTATTATGTGGAGAATAATGCGATATGAGATAATGAAGAATATTCTAACAAAGTTTTCGTTAAATATTTTTGTAAAGAATACAGCAGTAGTTTTGACTAGTCAGTTGTCCCATGTTAAATGGCCATATATGAAGATTTTCAAACATTTAAATGGCATTATCTCAGAAATTAAGTCTGTGACAAGAGTATTTTAAGATTTCAACGAACTCAATATTAGTCGAAGAATATCAATAGTTTTCTGTTGAAATTGTTGATGCGGATAAAAAATAAATTAGAATAATGTAGGAAATTAATTCGTTCCCTCATAAGAGCCATGTCAAAATCTCAAACTTTGAAAACGTTTTACATAAAAGATATTATGTCGGTAAGGTATACATTTTTTAATCTTATATTGTAGATAATACTATTAGGAACCAAATAAAATTGTTTGGAAAAACAAATTTGGTAGATGAGATATCGCTGGTTCATCCTTAAAGCGCAGTAAGAGTTTGTAGTAAAATTAAGTAGAATGTGGGTTATCTTGGCACTAATTTCAATACGTAAGTGCAAAGTCATACAAAAACAATGTCTGTCAAAGACAACCTGCAATTAAATTCATTCAGTGAATACAATTCATTCCGAGGTTACAAAAAACCTTTCCTGAGAGCGCAGAAAGAGTTTGTAGTGAAAGTAGAATGTGGGTTATCGTGGCACTAATTTCAACGCGTAAGTGCAAAGTCTTACAAAAACAATGTCTGTCAAAGACCACCTGCAATTAAATTCATTCAGTGAATACAATTCATTCCGAGGTTACAAAAAACCTTTCCTGAGAGCGCAGAAAGAGTTTGTAGTGAAATTAAGTAGAATGTGGGTTATCGTGGCACTAATTTCAAAACGTTGATTTTAAAACTTGCCATAGACTTAATTAATAATTATGAATGAATTGGTCGTAGTTTTAAATATTTATCTTCCATTATTGCCGAGAGCATATTTATCACCAGTTTATATATTTGAAATTCTCCAATTTTAGATATAGATCGTATTTTGAAGTTTGTTTCTCTCAAATATTATTTACGATTGGAGACAATAATCAAAAAACCTTCGAGATAAGAAAATGACCTATTTTTATATTTTACCTATAAAATAGTCTTTATGAACATGATTAACTAAAACCAGACTCTAATTGGTACATTGTCAATTAATTTATCAACTTCCTTGAACTATTTGACATTTAATTGTGAAACTTACGACAAGGTCCTTTACGTCTCGAGCTAATTAGATTTGCTTCCGCCGTTGTCAACGGCACGTCATTAAGTGCAGCTGATAGTACTTGTCTAATGGATCTATGAGCCACATCCTTGAGGGCAGGTGACTTCAACTCTGACATGGTACAAAGCGTGGGTCGACCGATCATTAAACATCCGTCGCACAAAAGACATATTATAATGAGCTCTCTTGACATGGTTGGAGCTCGGGTAGAGTCTGTAGACTGAGTAAACAAGTCACTAACTTGTCTTGTCTTTGAGGAACGTAACTCTGCCTCCAGGCGTCATATGATATCCCTTTACAAAGTCTTGCCTTTGTCCTAGGCATTGTTCAACTCGAGGAGCACTTAAAGTAAGATTTACTCAAGTGTCCCTTCCCTTTGACTGGGCTTCTAGTGTTCCTTTCCATGTTGGCAAGTACCCAACAGTCGAATTTCATTCATTGCTTCCATTCATGAAGCCCGACCAATCAATAGAGGAGGATTCAGTCTGGGACAATCGTAGTAATAATGGTGACATTTTCCGGGGTCTGGGAATAATGTCGAGAACGAAAACGGACTGAAAGAATGAATCTATAGTCTAAGAATAGACAGAAGCTTGACGACGACGATGCCGGGAGTTGTGTGAAAATCGAATCCTTTTCTTATTAGTTTTGACTGTTTACAACGAATTGCCAAGGATGAATGGGAGAGCTGGGATCAATGAGGGGGATGGGAGCGAGGGGAGGGGGCGCGCATCCAGAGAGGCGTTATCACAGGGTTTTGGAACATTCTCTTTTCATTCTTGAATAATATTTTCCTCGCCCACGTTCCCGCCAAAACCCGACTCCCTAAAATTCCTCCGAGAGAAGACTATCAATATTTGTCCTGGTATGAAGTACGCATGCGCATCTGGTCCAGGCCTAGCACTAAGCAAGGAGAGCCACTGTGAGATCGATGTGTGCTACCCTTGCAAAGAGATCCCGGAGGAGAGTGGGGTAGAGGGTGAGGAAGGGGGATGAGCGGGGTGGCCGGGGGTGAGCCGGGCCGCCATTCGCAGGTGACTGTTCGCGTGGGTGGTACCGATCGCTAGAAGCAGTTGAATGCATCCTTTAGGGGTTGCAGCTTCGTTGATTGTACAGCGAGTGCGGCCGACTGTTGAGAGAGGAGGGGGGTTGGAAGCTAGCCCACCTAGCTCTAGCTACTAGGTGAACCTCACGCTGACTGTAGATCAGAGTCAGAGCTGTGTCGAGCAGTGGCTGAGCCGCGCGTTGCCAGAGTCCTAGCCCGCGTTCAACAAGTTGATCATTTCATGCCGACGAGGTGATAGAATAAAGCCAGTGTAAACACATTGCAAAGAAAAAGGGGAGAGAGAGAAAAAAAAGTGAACCATTTTTCAACCAATTACACACCACTCTAGCATTATACAGTACAGTAGTTTGCACCAGCTTGCACTTCTTTTGGCACTCTAAAGCACTCGCCCAGCACCTGTACAAGTCCCACTCAACAAAAGCACTCGAGATTTACAACATTAGCTTTCACAACCGCATAAGGTAAGACATGCCAGACAATTAAACACGAATACCTCACCTGAAGCCAATGACTCCAGCATTCCATTTCCCGTGTTCCACTACCTGTAGGCAGTAGTAGAAACAAGACACGGCTACTTCCAGCTACCATATGTTGGGGACGTCAGCCCGCCCCGTTCATTCATAATGCTAGCCGAGAGAGGAGCAACAGTTGGGAGCCTGGTCAATATGCTACAGCCAAGCAAGTACGTAGACCCGTATCCCAATACCACACGCAGTTCCTCTGCCTTAGATCATATGCTCACTTAGATCATTGGTCAATAAGTCTAAGGAAATAGAGGATTATCTAGATTCAAGGATATATTAATATATTTATTACCAAAGATCATTGATAACCCACGATTAAGACTTATTGTTGATCTAGGAAACCAATGGTCGAAGGCTATACATACTCTTCGTTCAAGTTATAGAAGCTTAAATCTTGAGTTTAGGTAAGACGTTGAGCTTCCTTTACATGAATGAAGTACATAGAATGATAATCTTGTCCTTTTGGACATGTTACAATTACATAGTTTTAGCAAAGAGTTTGCATTTTATGAAGCTGTTTAATTGTTTGGTAAATTATTTACAATAAAAATATGTAAATACTATATTAAATGTTATGATGTAATTATTATACCTAGCCACAATAATATTATTCTATTTGTAAACATTATTGCAAATATTGTGTAATGATATGATTATAATTATTGTGTTATATTTGTACATGTTTTCTTTTAATCATGGGTTTAACGTAGTTCTGCTACTAAGCCAAATGGCGACGGATGGAGTGTGATAAGGATGCTGAGGAGATAATGATGAAGAAATGATAAGGATGAAAGGTGGGAGGATGAGGTCGTGACCTATTAACAGGGAATCCTTCCAGCATGTTCCTCTCGATAATGAGGCGAGCGATGAAGAAACCTCATTCAGGAAGGTCGACTATGTCTCTAGAGTTTATGCTTCGTCATGTCTCCCGTAAACGATCGTATACCAACATTCACCGCTCGATAATAGTTGTGAATGAATAGTTGAATCGAAGTCTCGTTGGACGAACTTCTTCCTTCGTCGGAGAATTCCCTAAACATAGTCTGATAATGAGCCAAGCTTTATTCACACTATCCAAAGTTATTCTAGAGATTGTCAATAACTTACACATTAAATCAACCTAGAAACTGTTATTTCGTCAAGGAACTTACGTATGCACGACATGTTCATTTTATGTGCATTTTATTTAGAATGTAAATTCTTGTAATTGTTCAGAATTTTGTGATAAAATTACCACTGAGTTGATCAGATACACAGATTTGTTCTTATTGATTCAGAATGGGTTGAACTGTAAGCCAAAAGCAATATTTCATCATATATATACTACATTTTTATTAGTCTAAGAAACGTTCGTCAGAATTACATGTGTATCAACACTACTATAGTTCAGTACTGAGATATCTAAATTGTCTTTCGAGAGACGAGGATTCGTGCTGTCAGGATTTGCAGTTTTCAGGATTTTTAGGATTTTCCGGATTTGTATACCTACACATGATCTCGAATAACTGGAACGCTTAAATAAGTAACAGAGTTAGAAACTTGGTTATCTTTTAAAATTGTTAAATTTGACCTGCATAGATTGGCAAGTATAACGCATACAAGTCAGATTTAACAATTTTAAAAGAGAGCTAAGTTCCTATAGAACTCTGTTACCTATTTAACAATGGGATAGCGGTATTAGTTTGCAAAGGCACACGCTTGAATGGCTCATATTTCATAAGTACATCCTTCAGTCATCTCATGTAGAAATCTCTCAAACATGCTCATGCCACTTTGCCGTCGCTATTCAGAACAGTACGAAGTAAATCCCCATTATATAGAACGGAGAGAATTCTGCCTTTGCGCCTTCTCGTTTCGCATATAATACCATGTCACTCAAAGATTTGAGAAGTTATAACAATGACACGGTTATCACTTCTTGAAACGACGTGAATAAGATTTTAGAGAATGCATTTTCGAAACGACACCAACAACGGCAAGATAAAACCAAAAAATGAACATTATTCTTCGTTTTGAATACCTTCAAGAAATAAATGGCATTCATCTAAAACATTCCTAGGTGTCGTTCTATAGAATAGCAACATCGGGGTTGAGATTTTGCTCGTATGCGGGTAGCATATCTTATCCGAGTTTGCGAAGTTTCAACCACATTGGCTTTTCACTTTATTCAAATATCAAGACAGTATCCGCATAATATGTTTTCCATCCTTGCGCGTGGGAGGCTGTGACTTGATTTGAAGGGATGAAGGGATTTTGTGGTTTTCCTTTAGGTTGGGTTTAGAGAGACAGATATCTTGAAATGTTGAAACCCAAAGCTTAGACTTGTAGGTTTTAGTTAGAGTATATATAAATGCTTGTGAATTTAGTTAAAGAAGTATGGATAAAGCAAAGCAGACTAATGAAATCAATCATTAAATTAATTAATCAACACATTGCGTTGGTTTAGTAGGAATCCAATTCGTCATTGGCCATATTGCTAGAAAGTATAGAGTATATACAAATGCTCGTGAATTTAGTTAAAAAGAAGTAGGGGATAAAGCAAAGCAGGCTAATTTAATTAATCAGATGAGGCAAAAATGGCATTGCGTTGGTTTAGTAGGAATCCAATTAGTCATTGGCCATATTGTTAGAAACTTATTAATTATGCAGTGATGATAAATATGCGACCTCATAATAATAAAAATTGATTTTTAATTGATAATGAATAATTGACAATAATTGATTTTAGAAGTTAGTGTAGGGTTAATTACATTAAGCATAACCTTCTTTTCTGAATGCATTGAAATTGTTCCGCATGGCAGAAGTTCAATTCTGATTGTATAATTGACTGTGGTGTAATGATTGTTTAGTACGCTAATTCCGGTCAAATGTGTCTACATATGCCTGCTAGTGCTCTATATGCCAATCATGCGTTTCATAATTACACTCTGACGAACTGATGTCTTATACAACTACGACAGATTGATTATCTGTGATGTCTCATAAATGCTTTTTTTGTCTGGGACTTAACGTCGCACTGTTCTGCAGCGAGGCTAATGGCGACGGATGAATGATTATGATGATGATTGGGAGATGATGGTGAAGAGTAGGTAAGGATGGAATGTGGGAAGGAGGCGGTCGTGGCCTATTAGAAGGGTACCTTCCCAGCATTTGCTGTCGACAGAGGGAATACCACGGAAAAAAACAGTCAGGAAGGCTGGCCGCGGGGTATCGAACTCGGGCCTCCGGAATACAAGTTCAGAGCGTTACCACTCAGCCAACCTGTTCCGTCTCATAAATCCTGTTGGCGATATTTTCTTGATCAAACATAAAAAGTGTAGTGAATGAACTTGTTTTGAATATTATATAATTCCTATCCGCACATACCGAAATCACTTACAAGAATTAACAAAAAAAGTATTATAAATCAATTTTCTATAAATAAAATATCGCAGCATAGAAAAACAATAAGGATTAAAATTGACAAATTCATTATATCATCAGCAAATTTTGTGTAGTTTGTCACGGGTGAATATCTAAATCTTTAATACCGTTTACATATTCAGGATAAAAGCTAAGATGTCTTTCTTGGAGATGATCAAACCTAACGTATAATATCTAAGACATCCATCGGCTCAAACTAATATCAATTTATTTGTCGAAAATTAAACGTTGGAAGATAAAGATTGTCGTAACCGCAATAGCGTATTTTTGCAATAAAATACAGAAAATATTCAATCCACGATCACTAGTCTTTTAAATGTTCTGTTTTACTCTGAATTCCATGATATACTGTAGATATATTTCCAGTATTCCGATCAATCCATAGGTATGTCGCAACACACTTCCGGACGGCATTCAGTACTAGCGATAAAAAATAACTATCGTATAAACTCGCAGCCAATCTTCATCTTAAGTCATGCCAGGGTATACTTTCGCAATTTGAACATTAAAATCTACTATTTTAATGAATTATTCAATTAAGAGTGCTAACTTTAAAGCATAGATTCCGAGATACATTCTGAACATTATTTTTCCGAAATAACTTCAAAACTTTGGAACTGTTCAATTAATTACAATGGAAACAATGTACCTTTTTTTTTTTATAAAACCTCACCAGTACTTATAGAAGCATGTAAATACAACTTCTTTGACCAAACTCGACGTTGAAAATTTGTGTTCGCTCATTGGCTCACGAAAAATAGCAATGAAAATATTTTTACAAATTGATATTAGTTTGTACGGTTCAAATGTTATGTCATAATTTCTAAAATATTAGCTCTCGAACATACCATAGTTCATTTTGGTGGATCAAGAGTTGGTGCCATCGACGTAATTATTTCGCGAGCTGTGAATCCGGGTAAACGTCTCGTAACGCTAGAGCAGGGGTCGGCAACCTGCGGCTCCGGAGCCGCATGCGGCTCCTTGGTGGTTCTTGAATGGCTCTTTATAATTTAAATAATAAAGATCTGGAATCGAAAAAATTGAACATTCGAAAAAACACACACAATTGGACAATTGGAACACAATTTGCACAATTGGAAGGTAATTTGATCAAGTTGGTTCAATTTAGAATCCCATAATCACGTTTAAATTGTTGACATTCTAAAAATACGCCCTGCGGGGCCACAATTGGAAGATTATTTGATTAAGTTTGTTCATTAGAGTCCCAGAATCACTTCTATTGTTGAAATTCTAAATAAACGCCCTGCGGGGCTAGAACTGAGGGGCTTCGTCAAAATATAAAAGTAATGTATTATTTTCTGTGTATTAGGTATATTTGGTTGCCTCTACTGCGGCTCCCATTATTATCTAATTTTTTAATTTTTTGGGAAATTGGCTCCTTCACCAAAAAAGGTTGCCGACCCCTGCGCTAGAGAGTGCGAGTGAATATCGATGACACTGAATGTTATTGGAATGTTCAATACCGGTGAGCGCTAATGCTAACTCGGCTTCACCGTCCCTCTTCTACACGAGCCCTCTTTATCTATCTAGAGCAATCTCGTTGGCTAAACTGGCCCTGCAATGGGGTTGTGGAACTTTCAATGTGAGATGAAGAATTCCTCCCCTTAGCCAATTGCGGAAAGGGTATTCCTCTCGCATTGCTAGAAAGTTGTGCAATGGTAATTTGGTGTGTTTTGTAGTTGTTTTGACAAAATGTTGTCTACATTGAATTACATAATTTCCACTAGGTATTCCACATTCATAGCATTCTTTAATAGTACTACAGGACATGATGTATCTTTCCCGACTATAATCGATAACAGTTTTTAGGTAATATCGAGACTGTTTGCCCGATGGACAATCGTCGTGTCGTGTACAATTTGTCGTATCGTGTCGTTGTGTACTAACCTGTCCTGCCGTGGTTTGTGTTCTAGATGATGGAAGAATTCGTCAATCTCTTTGTTGCAGGTCAGGATGCGAGCGGGCACTTTTAGCAGCTGCCTTCTCAGCATCTACTTGCTGCTCAGCTGCTCGGCACTGCCTCAAGCGAAGGAATACCACAAGGTGGTGACTGGCGGAGCTGGTTCCGAATATGTACCAGCATCGGATACCCGAGAGAATGGTTTAGGAAGGGAACCCAGCTGTGAGGAACTGCGAGCTATGTGGAGATTCTCGAAGCGACAGTCTCGTGCCACAGAAATAACAAATGAGATTCCAACCTATCGGGATCCATTTGCGTACAACATGTGGATACCTTATGCCAGACCGAGGAGTATTGTCGGCGTAGTTGGCAATCGTAGGAAACCTCCCGTATTCGGTCGGCCGGTATTCGAGGAGCCGCGATCGCGTGCACGCGATAAAATGGCAAGATTATTCAGCACTTTACCGCAAAGTGCCGTACTCCCAGTTCGCAAAGTACCGTCAGCGTTCCGTTTTCAAGGTGGAGTGTCAATGGGTCAGTTGCCGCATTTAACACCACAGTCAGGGAGCTTCCAACATTTACAGAAGTTGATCAGAGCCGAGAGAGCTCGCGAGTTACAACAGCAACGCATGGCGGAAGAAGAAGCGGCACGACACGCAACACTCAAGGATGTCTCTTCTCCCGCTTACTTCGGACGCATGGTACAAGACCCGCCAGGGAGCCAACAGTCAGGAGCATCGTCTTATAACTTGTATGAGAAGACACCGGCGTCACAAGGAGTTGCCAAGAACAGAGGTGTGCTAGCTTTCCCGGACTTGTTGGCTCCTGCATCGCAACGTTACTCCGATGATGAATACGCGACGCCGCAGATGTACAGCCACAGATCGCTCCCAGACTCTATATCGGTAAGATAATCATCTTCGTTACCATGTGGAGTTGAATTGTGAATGGGTAATTGTTATTTTGAATTATCTTGCTACAAGAAATCTGTTCTAATGAATTATCTAGCTACAAGAAATCTGTTTGATCTTCTTGGCCATTATTCGACTTTATAGGATTTAGCACATACGAGAGAGAGAGTGAATTTCATTTACTACAGCTCTTTATCTATGTTCGTGGAATCATTACAAACTCCGTAGCTCCTTCCATTCAACGATGCGCCCCCTCCCCCCCCCCCTCCCTCTACCAAACCACCCCTAATGCTGGCTTTAGACAGAATTCATGGCTTGAAATCAGCTACATCCCATAAAACGAGACAGGATGAAGATAAATCTAAATGGTCTTTAATCAAAGGAAATATCACAGCAATTACAACTTCCCATTCACTGTTCATTTTTTCTTTGATTAATCATGACGCTCAGAACGTTCCTTTTTATGAAACAACATTCTATTAAATCAGATAGCTTCGCTTCCTACACATTGTTAAATGAGGCAAGAAATCGATGTTCCAATTACGAGGAGCCAGAGCAGATGTCACGCTTAACACTGAGTTTAAAAACAACGAGAGGAGACAAATAGCATTCATCATTTGGTGATTCTCCATTCTCCATGATTAGAGCATAATAGTTATATAATCTATTAATTGTGGCTCTATAACTTATTATTACTCGAATATCTAAGTTGAGGCCCATTAACATAGTAAACTTAAGAACATAGTTTAATACACGAATGTTTCTTGTATGTCCATGACAATACATTGATGTGTGGTTTGACTTAAACGAAAATGTTAGCAGAGCCCAAACTTTTCCGTAATGTCTGAAGTTTATGGTATGATTTAAGTTTACGTTTGCATTGGGATAGATAACATATTGCCTTTCGATAATTTAAGTTTTAATATGTCTTTCCCCAACAAAGTATTTTAATTCCTGTTTTGATAACATTTGGGACAGAACTTGTCATAAGTTTCTCTCTCCTCATAGTTTCCAGAGTCACCTTTTTAAACCTCTTATTGATAGGTACACGACAAAATAAAAAATTATCGGTGAACAAATTTGAATGACTGCTGGTTATGTTCCATAACAATCAATGCTTGTTATTATCATTGAAATGTGAGGTAACCAACTAGAGTGAGACAAGGAGATCGCTTGGACTGACTTATCATGGTGAGATCTAAAAATGTTCATTCCATCAGATTTATCGTGAAATCATTTTGAGTTGTGCCAAGTGTACTTGAATAATATACATATCATCATCATTCATCCGCTGCCATTATACTTATTGCAGCATAGTGCAACATTAAACATCACTAAAATTAAAATAATCCGGTATCAATTAAGAGTATACTGTATTTTAAACGGAAAATCACTAAAACTTCTCTCTTAGCTTTTCCGTTACACATGACAAGCTAGAAGTTACACATGAGTTGAAAATATCAAAATAAATATAAGTTCAATGGTCTAACCGAAAGTAACGGAAAGTTTGTATAACGTTTTAATTAATTGACGTACACTCCTAGACACTGAAATTGGCCCGCGGTCAATGTTCAAGTGGCACTACTGCTAGTATTTAACATTTATTTTAATGTAATTTTTTGACACAAAGACCGGATGGCTAGTGTGAGTTTAGGGCCGAAAAATTACTTTAAATAAATAAATAAATACTAGCCGTAGTGCCACTTGAACATTGACCGCGGGGTAATTTAAGTGTCCAGGAGTGTACATACCTCAAATTGCACATGATGATAGAGTACCTAACTCTTTCCCTAATGATTTATTTATTTTATCAAGCCAAGATTCTAACACAATGTCAGGTCATGGGGTGGACGAACCACCAACTATCTTGGGCATCTACTTCTAAGTCTGCAGCCGACTTGCCAGGTCCGACGCCCCAATATTATCTAAGTCTCAAGAGGTGCATTTTCGCAATCGTTGAACCCTACTCTCCAATAACATTCGGAAAAAAGAACTTGTGATGGTTGTCTTGTAGTACCCACTACTTCCCATACTTTGTTTGCGTAATCCAATTGTGCCCCCAAAGACTGTCCTTAGTTAAACCGAAATGCAGAAGTCGAACTGTGTAAGATTCTGGATGTTACATGTATGGGCAGACATCGACCTGCCCAATCTGCCAAACTCATGTGTTACTGCCAAAGCCAGCGCATAAGCTGATTTTGACTAATATTATTGAAGAGTTGGGCTCTACGATCTCGCAAACCCATCTCTTGAGACAGACAAATGTTGAGTCATACCGTTGTATGGAGGAAGAGTTACTCGATCACAATGGGCAAATAGAAGTCGATATTATGTCAATTAATAAAAAAGTTATACCCACTTTTCCGTTAAATTCGGTACAATCCTCGTAGGTATAGTTGAGAGCCAGTCACTTGAGGAATTCTAAGAAATTTGGTTATAAAGATATAAAAGCATTCCATCAAAATATTCATAATAATTTGTTACAAAATATGTACTTATATACATTGTTCTGAATATTTTGGGGTCGATACGACCACTTGATCTGCAGAAATGACGCGTGTAATGCAAAAGAATGGGAGAATTAACCCGTTATTTTACTGATTTCCAACAATGATTGAAAGTGGAGAAATATTATTGAAAATATCTTGGAACTAGTTCCAGGGAACTGGAACTATGTCCTGGACTAGTCAAGGAAGGGAAGCAGGTCCTCGAACTAAAGGCTCCAAGCAGTAGAGTCGTCCTGAGAAGGCGATTAGGAATAGAAATGGGGGATTCAGCTTCCGGGAGGACCTGCGATCGAGTTTTTATTAATTTACACGAAAATAGGAAGTAATATTTGTTAAAGAGTAATTATATTCCTAAGCTTAATTATGTACACTCCCCCAAATAATAAACGGTACTTGCTACAAAACGTATTGGCTGCTGGGGCGGTTCCTTGACAATCAATCCTTGTTATTATCAATGAAATCAGAGCTCACCTAAAAGAGTTAGATAATGCGTTAGCACTGACTTCATGGGATGATGCCATCAAACCTTAATCAGTCAATTCATTTTCTTTCGAGTACCTACCGATTATTATTTGGGGGAGTATACCATAATAACCATAATACCCTAAAGCTGGGTTCCCATACTTCGCTTTCGCTTCGCTTCGTTTTCGGTTCGCTTTCGCAAAATAGCTACCTTTTAAAAAAGGAAATCGTCGATGTTTACATTCGCATGTTCGCTTGTTTCGGGTTCATTTCGGTTTCGTCAAAGTTAAAATTGGCTCAACTTTAACGAAACCGAAACACGCGAACATGCGAATGTAAACATGGACGATTTCCTTTGTTAAAAGGTAGCCATTTTGCGAGAGCGAAGCGAATTCGATGCGAAGTATGGGAACCCAGCTTTAACCTTAATTTTATAGTTAAATTGTACCATATTTCACAATATAAATCTGAGATATTTCTCGTGATTGGAGTCCAATCGCGATTGGATATAGAGATTACAAGACTTATTAAGCTGGGTTCACATAAACCTACCCGGTAGACGTTTTCCGTTTCAGGGTTTTCTTCCTATGACCAACCCACAAGTCCAGAAACCGGTCACGGAAGACTTGTGATTGGTTGATAGAAAAAATAGCTGAAAACGCAAAACGCAAAAACGGTCTATGTGGACCCGGCTTTACTTCGATATTACTCACATAGTACCAACCTAATTCGGTCAGGCCACACAAACCAATCCGACTTGTTTCTATGCTTTCCTTCAATTGAGGAGAGGACATCAAATTAATTTGATATGTATCTCCGAATAAGCTAATTTTTGTAAATCTAATATTTTAGTTAAGATTGAAAACCTATTTTCAATGAAAATAATTGGTACCAGTGTGCTCACTACAACTTGCAATTCATAAACTCAGTACTCAGTGCATACAATTAATTTAATAAGAGTGAAGTAAAACTCTGTAATGAAATTAAGTGGAATGTGGGTTATCCAGGCACTTACTTCAAAACTTGAGTGAAACGTCGTCAAAACGTTTCACACAAGGACAACCTGCAATTAAATTCATTAAAATTAAATTCATTAAAATTTAAAACTATACTAAAAATAATGCGTACGTAAAAATTATATTTCGGCGTGTGTAGTCTCGACGACAATGACCCCAAGGATGTCTGGAGTAGACATAACTAGGCCCCAAGGATGTCAGGAGTAGATCTTCGTGGGTCTTATAACTGGGCCCCAAGGATGTCTGGAGTAGACATAACTAGGCTCCAAGGATGTCTGGAGTAGATCTTTGTGGGTCTTATAACTGGGCCCCAAGGATGTCTGGAGTAGACATAACTAGGCCCCAAGGATGTCAGGAGTAGATCTTCGTGGGTCTTATAACTGGGCCCCAAGGATGTCTGGAGTAGACATAACTAGGCTCCAAGGATGTCTGGAGTAGATCTTTGTGGGTCTTATAACTGGGCCCCAAGTATGTCTGGACTAGACATAACTAGGCTCCAAGGATGTCTGGAGTAGATCTTTGTGGGTCTTATAACTGGGCCTAAGGATGTCTGGAGTAGACATAACTAGGCTCCAAGGATGTCGGGAGTAGATCTTTGGGGGTCTTATAACTTGGCCCCAAGGAATGTTGGAGTAGACATAACTAGGCTCCAAGAATGTCTGGAGTAGACATAACTAGGCTCCAAGGATGTCGGGAGTAGATCTTTGGGGGTCTTATAACTTGGCCCCAAGGATGTCTGGAGTAGACATAACTAGGCTCCAAGGATGTCTGGAGTAGATCTTTGGGGGTCTCATAACTGGGCCCCAAGGATGTCTGGAGTAGATCTCTGGGGGTATTAAAACTAGACTCCAAGGATGTCTGAAGTGGATCTAACAAGAGAGTAGACACCAAATAACAGAAACCTGCCTTCAAGGAAGTGTAAACTGCTTCCTAAAAATGGCGCTTTATCATCATTAATCACTCGTTTCTCTTCCTGATTTGCAGAGAACAGTGGGTGTTGATCGCGGCTTTTTCCGCCACTAAGCATCCCGCGTCGCTGGACCCATTGTCTTGGAGCTACGTCTTGGGAGAAGAGTGGGCGAGAACCGCTATCGATTGGCACGTTGGTGAATACACTCGATTGCCCTATGACCCATCCATCTCCACCATTTCAATTATCAATTGACAAGGCTGCTGTAATTTACTCACTTTGGGTCGCCACATTTTGATCCATAGCGTGCGTGACAATAATGAGTACTAATCACTAATATAATCAATTAAAAATGCTCTTTGTGTACTTATTCAATTCTAATGGTCAATTGTTCATATCTATTAAGTAGCCTGTATTTGTACCTGGCGTTTACGTAGACAATAACACGACAATAATAAATTTCAACGAATTCTGTTTTGAGGTATATGCCCATTTTAACTACACCAGGTGTTGTACGAAGAATTATAATTTTTTAACTGAGAACCAAATCAAACTGTTAAGATCATTAATCGATCGCCAATATTTAGCGATCAATCAGAATATCAAAAAATATCGAGACATCAGTGGAAGCATATCACCTAATATCATTCTGAATCATGGATTTACTCAAGTGACTGATTAAAATTGTCATTCTATTTTCTTCTATAAAAAAAGTATAATGTACCTTATGACAATTTGACACCCTTTTTTAGTTGTATAGAATCGTGACACATATTTTTATATGAGTACCTGTCATTTATTTAGTTCGAAATTATATTTTAGTCAATAATAATATTGTGAACTATCTGGACATTTTCCGACACTGTGATAAGTGCAAATTTTCAGCTAACTTGATTCAAGGACCCGAGAGTCAAGAGTAGAAATAAATCAATCAGCAACAATAAAATATCGAATATTATTTGTATTCTTAAAATCGCGACAATAATAGTATTAAAGTATACTACCACATGACAATAAGGATTAGAAAAGCCTTACTATGCTATAACCTAAGACTATAAACACGCTATAATATCTTCTGGTAGAGAATAGTATACTTACAGAGAGACCCGGAAAATCATGGAGCATATTTATCGTTTTTTTTCATAAAGACTTAATTCCAAGTGGATTTTCCGGGAGGCTCTTTTATGCTGCACCATTCTACTATTCCAGGCCACATAAAAATGACAATACTATCTACCTATTTAGCTAAGCCTTTCAATAGCCACATTATCGAAACTGCTTGGCAAACAGTCGCTATTAGTAAACTGCATGCCTACTGACATTAGAACAATATTATATATACGTGTATATATATTATATATACACCTACATTAGAATAATAACTTACTTAGGTATTAAAAATCGTCAATATGTATGGTAAGAATGAAATAACTTTGTGAGATATTGGAACTTTATATATTATCTTATTATATGGCAAAATATCAAAGATTATAATGTGGTGCAATTATTACTAATATTAACTCAATCGGTCTAATTGTGCATATTTTCTGCTATTAGAAAACTGAGACATGTTGATCATGATTTTATGTCATCGTGAAAAGATCATTTTGTGGGTGAGAAAATAATAGCGTCTATTGTCAATAGACCGTTATTATTGATGATTTTAACACTGAAAGATTAATTTTCCTGGTAGAATAGGAAACTTTGCGTGCATTGCTTTATCACAAAATCACTGCTCGCAATATTGTGGTAACTAAATGTATATTGTTGTCTCATAATTGAATGTAATTCAAATGACAGCAAGGTAGCAAGGATAATTTTAGGAAACACCTAAAACTTGTTCAAATTGGAAGACTTGATAACAGAAGGCTGGGCGATTATACCTACAGAAATCATTATGCCACGGTAGTAATTGGATTTACTCGAATGAAATTTCGGGATTGCAATACGAGATGACTTAAAAACCATATCAAGAATTGATAGCTTGATCTCATAATAATATATTTGCTGGACAATGTATAGAGTCAGCAATTTAGTTTAGTTGCAATCCCAAGTGAAATATTTATTGCATTCGAACCGGATATAGATTGAACTGTAATTAATGCAAAATAACACAATCAGTGCACACTGAATAACTGAAAATGTAAATTGAAACGAACCAGGGATTTCATTTCACTTTCCATAGTCGATATGTGTTTGCGGCTTTATATTTAATACCTTTACCTTGTAATTACAGTCATACATGATACACATTTCAGAATGTGAGAGATTTGAATGTCCATTAAATATCACTTAATAATTAGAATTATTTATAACATGTACCATTTAGAAGGAATTATTTGGAAAATTAAAGTAGAGATTTTAAGTACACTATCTATTTTTTAAGATTATATTAGTTTCTTTCTCTTGACATTTATTTAGGTATACTAGGGCTGTGCGATATAGGAGCTTCCCATTCCGAGAGAGAACACCTTTTAAGATTTCTTTTTATGTGGTTTCAGCAAGTTTTGTCTTCAAAGTCGAGATTTATCTAGTGCGAATGCATTTTTTAATGAGATACGTTCATAAAGCTGTTACACATTTTTTTTGTAAATCGTAAAGCTTTCCATGTACGATGAAAATGTCTCAAATTTATGACTCTGCAGCATGTATGACTGTACTATTTATGTATGTATATATGTATGTATGTGTACAGTGTATTCATTCCTATGTCATTGAATACAATTGAAATCGTTCATGCGTGGCGCAAACGAGAGATTTACTTGTATTCATATAGAATAGGGAAGATTATAAGACAAATTATTTCTGCAAATTTAAAAATAAATATCAGAAATAAAATTTAAACTCGTTGTTTTAACTTTAAAAATCAGTACTAGTTATCCATTGTAAATCTTGTATTGAAAAATCGACATCATTAAGGCTGGAAGTTAATAGCGAATAAGGGCTACTGATCAATGTTATACTTGTCATGATTATGTTCCGTTTCTTTTTACATACAAATTTATTACGCCAGCTACTCTTTGCGGCGTTCTTGCTGTGATTCATTTCATTTTTATTTTAAATTAAACATTCCCTGTCAAGAACTCATCATAGCACAAGAATAATATTTGTTCATCGAGATCAGAATAATACATATTTTCAAAAATTATATTTGTCATTCTACATTCCATGTGTAGTCCCTATTCTTCTGACATAACATATCAATTATTCATTAAGTTTCATGTATTGTTCATGTTAGCACATTACGGAATTAGACTTATTATTAGGTATATTTTTAGTTATTGCAAGATGCTTATTCGAAAAGTTCGAATGGAAAATTAAAATATCTAGCGAGATCGATTAAAGTCTCGAAATAGTGTTTCGAAAATTTCGAACTCGCAAAACTCTTTAATGTATTTTGGCAAAAAAGACTGTTTGTGACAGCATTCTTATGTCATCATTGTATTCAATACGCCATTGTAAACAATTTATCTATTACTCATTTGCTGCAACAATCTGTATAAATGTTAATTTATTCGGTTTACTGTTTATAAGCGTGAATTCCATCAATGTTGGACTATAATTTTTGGCTTATATCAGCTCCTTTTGGAGGCTGCAATTGTTATTAAGAAGTAAAGAACTGGTGCACTGATAGTTCCGAAGTAGTCTCTTGAGATCTCTCCATTTTCTCGGTAAATTCATGTTGCGGGAATGTGTCAGAAGTTCAAACATTGTCTTCCATTGGGAGTGAAGCATAAATATGGAAAATGTAATGAGCATTTTATGATAGAGCTATTATTCAGTGGCAGAATCAATTAATAATGAATACTATTATGTAACAAGCACCCACCAAAAGTACATTACATAGTACATTTACCACGCAATGTAATGAACATGCCATAGATCTTGATTAAATACATCAAGATTTATATTTAATTAGTAAAATGCAACATCAGGTATAATCGAACAATGAAGGTATACACTAAACGCTAATTCAAAATACTAATGGGAAGAACCGTCGCTCTCAATGTCCCATTACATTCTTACTTGCGGAGAGGGAAGCGTTAGCACACTAAATCATTCAATAAAAGGGAGACAATAAGTACAATGTCTTGCTTTGCACAAAATTACGCATGCTTTATATACTTGACTTTTCCAACTCCATGCTTTATAATTTTACTACTTTACAATGGGCCATAGTGACAAGTTTAGTAAACATGACAGCTTTCTGTACTAATTGTAATTATAACCGTACCTCAATACGAAACGAATCTTGATTAAATACATTTTAATTATATGTTTTTATATTTTATAATTCAGCATCAAATGTCAGTTGTATGTGTGCATACACTACTGTGAGACACTTGGAGCACAATTTTAAAATACTAGGAAAACGCTCAGTGTAACGCGTTGGTGAGCGAGCACGGGGACGTGCAAATTCTCGAACCGGAAATGCGTACACAAGCACAGAAAACATATACATCCATATTGAATTGAAATATGATCACTCAATCAACACAACATATTATGCGTTTCATTGAAACTTGAAAATAACATCTAAGCATCCTGGTAAATATAGCAAATCAGATGCAATTCAATTGGCACTGGAAAACATTCATTTTGATACTTCATTAATTACTGACAGATATAAAAATGTTAATAAGTTCATAAGTTCTTAACTGATTGGGATGAAATTTTGTAAAATAAGAGACAATGTAGGTCTTAATAATCATGCAAAATATGAGTTAGATCTGAATTATCGAAGACCGTTTTCATTTTTCAGCCTATCAGGAGATATTTATTTAAATTTTAACTAATGAATGGATTTCAAAAAAAATATAGTCTGCAAACAGAGAAGGTTGGTTTTACATGTGTGCAAAATTTCAGCTCGATCAAAGAAAAACTCTGACCTGTATAGCCAAATTTGATCAGATTTATCGAAGACCATTTTCATTTTTCAAGCTATCAGGAGATGTTTATTTCAATTTTAACCAATGAATGGATTTTAAAAAAATTTGGGGCCTGCAAACAGAAAAGGTTGTCTTTACATGTGTGCAAAATTTCAGATCGATCGAAGAAAAACTCTGACCTGTACAGCCTCACCCAACAGAAAAAAACAAAAACAAAAAAACAGAGGTCCGTGCCAAATGAGCCGAAAGGAGACGCTCGCTTCGCTCGCTCAACCAATTCTCTACACTGATTTGCGAGTGGATTAGTAAAGACTAATTACAATCCAAATGGCATTACTACTTGCTTTGAGCTTACCAAATTAATACCTCAGAATAATTTCCATAAATCGAAATAATGTACCTGTACCAATAACGTAAGAAATGCAAGAGGAGCACTTTGAAAAAAAAATCTCTGTCACATTTCTCTAATTTTTACGCTGCGCCCATGGATCGTTTTTGTGTTATTTTTCTCTTAACCAATCACAAGTCCAGAAACCACTCGATGCTGAGAGTTACTCTGTAAAGAAAAAAACGCAAAACTAAAAAATTGTCAATTGGGCCGTTTACATAAGAGCGGTTTTGCGTTACGCGATTTTTCTCTTAACCAATCACAAGTCCAGAAACTTCCGTGGAGAGCTTTCCGCGCTTATGAGCTCGCCTTAGATCGTACTTCTCTTTTAAGCAGCGTTCACCCAGACGCGAAAAGCATTTGTTCTATTAACCAATCACAAGCCCGCCGCGAGCGGTTTCTGGACTTGTGATTGGTAAAGAAAACTCGCAAAACGCATAACGCAAACCCGCTCTTATGTAAACGCCGCTTTAACCAATCACAAATCCGCCGCGGGCGGATTTTATTTTCGCCGCGCTGCATAAACTTGATGGAAGATGATCGGTACTTAAGTTACACGCTCTATTTGAACATCCTAACAAAAGCGGCTACATTTAATTTGTAAAAAACGAAAAACGCTCTATGCGGACCCAGCTATTTGAAATTGCAAGATGATTTATTCAAAACTTGTCAAAATGGCTCGCGATCATTCGAAACATAATACCTTCTTAAATATGGGACATTGATGCCATCAAATATATTATCTCTATTGAAAACATTATTTCACCGTTAAATCTTATAACTTTATTATAATCACAGGATTAGGTTGCTGTGTGCATATAATCATTGTTAATCTAGGGTATGAAATTCAAGAAATCTTCAAGTCTTCTTCAAACTAAATCAAGACAATAAAAAATCATATATGTGCATTATTTACTGATATAATAATAATAAAGATTTATTTTAAATCCTAGTCGATAACGTAGATGGGTAATATAATATTATATATAATGTTTCTATTCCATCTTAAGTGGCCCAAATGTTTCAAAATAATATTCCCATATTATTAAAGACTCTGCAAAATATATCCTAATTATGGCAATTGGTTTTTATTCTAGCTATGCATATCAATGTTGCACTCTAGGAATGCGTGTTCCATTACTCGATGTAATTCAAATGTTGCATTTTTTGTTCTACCCGAATACTCATGATTCGGAATATTGTATTGTGTTATTGTTGTATTACTAATGTACCTATTAGGAGCAAGAAAAAAGGGATAATGAACATAAAATAAACATGTCATATCAATGTACTGATTTATTTATTTATTTTAACCATCACTGCTTCCTTACAAGCAACAAGTGTATTTTACCTACAGAGACGTATACATCCTTCTTGTAACATTATACTAAGTCAATGACAAGGCAATTACAGGTTAAAAACAGAACTGAAATGTTATTCTCGTATGTATATATACTTTCTGGAGTAAATGCATCACATATATACATATTATATGGCTTCATTTCAATATGCAGTACATCATTAAATTAAAAATCACCGACAAAAAATCTGGGGTTCAGACCCATCTTAAATTAAGTTAAAAAAACACACAGTATTTTATTATTTCCATGGAGGCACACGAAAACACTGGTAGGTACTTCATGCTACTAGGTACATTGCTAACATGAACAGAGGGTACATAAGTTCCGTTTTAGGGCCATAACATAACCTTTCGATTAAGTGCCCGATAGCTATTTTGTAGCTATATCGGCAAATCAATTTGGGAAATAAAACCATGTTAAGCTGATTAGATATAAAGTAAATAAACCTTCTTCAGGTTATTGTTGACAAGATATTTACGATTAAAGATATCTATAATAATTATTGTGTTGAAATAAATTATTCTTAATACTATCAAGGTATTTTAATGGTATAGTGACAGACTCATACGAAGTGTGGGGGGGGGGGGGGGGGGGGGAGTGTATCCTCCATAACGCTCGCTCTATAGCGTCGAGTGTTCCATTTTCTACCCCCTCCCAACTATTGAAATTTGCAAAGAGATCCAGATCAACTTTTCAAGAGTAAAATTACTAAGAAACCCTCTTTCAATCCCCCCCCCCCCCCCCTCGATGATGGGAGTGGTTCAGACGCCCCAAGAGCTGATCATCTACTAGAATTTTAATCAATGAGGCTGGTTTGAATTTCGTGGTTTCATTGCTATGTATTCAAAAGTCTCATATTTCACTTGCAATCAATTTATCATCTCTCGGATACTTGATCTTGAGCGATACAACAAAAACGTTTTTATACGTAATATATGGCATACAGTATTTATTTAAGTTTCAAATAAATTGGCAGTAACGTTTTGCTTGAACACATTCTAGCTTTAATATATCAACTTAAAATTATGGTCCCTTTGTAAAAATTAAAATTAAACTAGCAGCTGTGATTAGTAAATTAACTAAAGCAGTTTAACTTGATTGAAAGAAAACTGTACCTACATTTCATATATGCTTTAAGCTTCTACATTACTTATTGGTAAGCAATGGGTTACATTTATAAATGGCATGACGCTTAGGCTGGTCGATCCATGCCTTGAACAGAATTACGTATAATTAATTAATGGAACCCAATAGTGGAATACCTGGAGATTGCTGAATATTTATATTTGACTAAGACTTTAGCTAGAATACTAGCAGTCTAGGATCAGAATCAATTATTTGTCCTTATGTAAACACCATGGCAATAATGCACCTACAGCAAAAACATTCGGTACATCAAATCCACGGAACATTGCAATATTTGCCATTCATTTATGGCAAATTTGTAAACAACCAATTACAGATTGCTGATTAGTTACACAATGATTCTTCGAGATCTGTGAAATAAATCTAGAACAGAGGGTAGACTGGTGAAAGTGAACTAGTTTTGAGCTTAATCTAACATCTTGACTATTTGAGATCAGTTTCACTACACGTAACTGATTGATAACTAGTTTATCACACTAATACTAGTAGCTAGTAGCTACCTACAATTCCATTCGAGTTTCTAAAATATTAGAATCCAGATTTCTCAAGGTTGCACTCACAATCTGAGGGCATGCCTGAAATGGTCATTATGATATTCAAATCCCATTATTCTAGTCAAATATCCTTGTATTTTGGAGTCGGAGAACAGATTTCTAAGAATGGAGCTTTATTTCGCTTGGCACACTCGGCACTTCAATCGATGGCATTATAACTATACATTCAAACTCTTTAAAATACTAGGCATTTGAGGTCACTTCTCAGAATCATATCTCCGCACACTCGATAAGTATGGCTTTACATAATAATATACAATATATATCAATACGTATATCGAGACACTGGCTCATTTGTCGAGCTTTAAACTAAGAATTTTGAAATACATAGCCTCATCTGTACATACGATTAACACATTTTTTCACATCCGATCTCAAAATCTAGCCTCTTCCACATCATTTACTAGTGATACATTTATAATAAGGCTGATGAAAGAGGAACTAGCCCTGGGAATACAATCTGTTGAACACGATATTGTTTTTGGGGAGTTTACTGAGTGCACATGTTTCACAGCCGACAGGGATACAAAGAGCCCCGATACAAATACATGGGACACAACAGTGTCGTAACCCCAAAAGAGAATAATACTAATAGAAATCAAAGTGATCGCTTGAAGGTCTGAACACATTCAAAGGACTTCATTATATAATGAAAGTGTTTCGTATTGACTCATCTACGTAAGTACGTTCAGTACTGAGGGCTACCACTCGCATTACAATAAAAAAGTGCCCGAAGATGAATAAAATAGTCAATAAATAGTGTAGAGATATCATATAAAGAGGCATACATGTCTCCAAAATTAATTGTTTGCATTGATTTTCAATAATAAATTATAGATCATGTCAATCATTTATCCAAATCAAGTGAGAAATGATAGACTTTGAAATAAAATATCAAAAGCAGATAGTACATAATTTTATAAAACATCCCCAAATATAAGTATCAAAAAGAAACAGCATTAAAAGTATATGAAAAGTGGATTCTTGACTAGTTAAAAGTAGACAAATAACAGAGTTCTATAAAATGTAAGTAAATTATGGAAAATAGTCGCCAGTGGAAGCCATGCACTGAATCCACACTTACTTACAAAATAAAATATAAATTGTAGCTACTATATCCCAAGAAGGGATCATACGTGACTTAATGTAGAGTCTGTTATATAACACTTTTGTGTAAGTTGTTCTTGGTTATCATCAAGATCATCACAATTCACAAGCTGGCAATAATAATTAGTTCACAGAAAGTGATGCCCTATATATGTACACATGTAGGTACAATGAGTCTGTTACATAACACTTTTGTGTAAGTTGTTCTTGGTTATCATCAAGATCATCACAATTCACAAGCTGGCAATAATAATTAGTTCACAGAAAGTGATGCCCTATATATGTACACATGTAGGTACAATGAGTCTGTTACATAACACTTTTGTGTAAGTTGTTCTTGGTTATCATCAAGATCATCACAATTCACAAGCTGGCAATAATAATTAGTTCACAGAAAGTGATGCCCTATATATGTACACATGTAGGTACAATGAGTCTGTTACATAACACTTTTGTGTAAGTTGTTCTTGGTTATCATCAAGATCATCACAATTCACAAGCTGGCAATAATAATTAGTTCACAGAAAGTGATGCCCTATATATGTACACATGTAGGTACAATGAGTCTGTTACATAACACTTTTGTGTAAGTTGTTCTTGGTTATCATCAAGATCATCACAATTCACAAGCTGGCAATAATAATTAGTTCACAGAAAGTGATGCCCTATATATGTACACATGTAAGTACATTAAGTATTGTATATTTAAGACAGTTTAAGCCCAGGGGGGTTATTCTAAATTCCCTTGTCGTCTCGTATCAATTGATACGGCGTCACTGCCATGTTAAGGCTATTCCAGTGGTACCACGTGACTAAACTTATAAAACACGAAATTGGCCAAACTATTGCTCATAAGAGAAAGATAATGTATTTTCCTCATTCTAATAGTGATTCTACAACCCACTTGACCTTTTTCGACACCAATATTTTGGTCCCGAATTTTTTTTTACGAAATATTGCTGTTTCATTAAAAAAATCGCACATACCGCAATTTTCACTCAACAGACTTGCAAGTGGGCTCGTTGTCTTCGTTATGAAAATGCGAAGAGAACGTCGACGCTCTTTTTGTTAATAACTTGATATCTTACCTGGCCACAGGCACCAATAAATAGGCGAAATTTCCGGTACATACAGACTTTATTTTAGAAAAATTGCAATTAAAATACCGAAAAAGGACGTCGACATTTCATAGGTATATGTATTATGATTATACATGCCAAGTTTCAGGTCGCTATGTTCAACGGTTTTTTAGTTCCGATTTTTTCTGTGAATCGTCTTTGACCAGTTTGGATCGTCCCGGATATTTTTTTGACTTTCCAAAATGGGTTGATTTCGCTAAATATCGATCTCAGATGACATCTTCTTACAATATTTGCCCTGAAATTAAAATCTCATATCCCCCTAGAATCCCCTTAATAGATAGCAGTGACAGTGAAATGAGACGACAAGGAAATTTAGAATAGCCCTCCTGGGGCCAGATTCACAAAGAAGTATTATCTCCTAATATGTACTATCTTTGGTATTATCTTTCATTTAACATGGTGTTTTTGGTGTTAAATCAAAAGATAATACGTATTAGCAGATAATATCTTTCGTGAATTCAGCCCCTTAGTAAAATAGGGAGGAAATGATTGAGTAGGTGGCTCGAACAAGACAAGCACGCTAATCAGATTTACAACCAGGTAGAGTCCAAGGAAAAACCAGTGTCTTCAAACCAGTGCTTACTTCAAAGATGGCAAACCATATCACATGATCACAGGCAGGCATTGACCAGAACATTCAAAGGGTTTCAAAGAAAGCTTACAAAGAAGCTTTTGTCTGTTATTTTGCACATCCGTTTGTGTGAGAGCTCCGTTTCTCAAATTCTTCAAAAAAAAGAATGTAATGACAACATATCTGGTTGATGTCCAGTACGGATTGGATAAAAGGGAAAATTACGCATGGGGCTTGTCGAGATAAAATGAGATGTAGGTACACTCATGGACACGGAAAATGGTCCGCACTCAATATTCACTCGACTCCTAGGCTAATATTTATTATTTATTTATAAACTTGAACATTGACCGCGGATCAATTTCAGTGTCCAGGAGTGTACATTAAGCATTAATTAAATGACATGAAGTCATATTTTTAGAACACTTGGTGATTTGAGCGACCTATACATGTACGTGACTAGCAAAGAAAACATGATATGGCCAAACTACTGCACCCAATAGGGTGTGTGAGTGTATTCCTCATTCTAGAGGCGATACTTTTACATCTCATGTTACCTTTTTCCGCTCCCAATATTTTCGTTCGGAAAAAATGTCAACAAATTTTAACTGTTCACTTATCAAGAGATTGACACTACATTATCACATCACACTACAGACTTCCAGGGGAGTTTGTTTTGTTTATGATGAAGAATAGAAGAAAGACATAACATTGCTCAAATTTCAATAATTTCACTTACAAATGGATCTCAAACTTATAAGTACAGCACTAACACAGACACTATTTCTTAAATTTTACCATTGGTTGTGAATCATACTTCGAAAAACATTCATCCAAAAAGGGTAGTAACGGTCATGGATCATATTCTAATTCCTCAACATCTCTTTCAAGTGATATAGACTCATTGCACAATAGTGATTATTTTAATGATAAAATGAATTAATTTACGTTGCCGTATGATTCTACTATGACAATTATATGTAGAATAAGGGCTCAGCATACCTAATCTGATGGACCGATAATAAAATGACATTCATCAGTAGGTAATGATATCTATCACAATACAAAATAAGACTGGCAAGAATATATTAAATATTTCTATAGGACACTCAATACTAGGGTTGGGATTCGACTTATTTGCTGTACATCATGTGAAACTCTTGATTTCAAATCGAATTGTTAATTCCCAAGACAGTAATCAATATTTTGTGTACAATGTAGCCGACAATAGAAAGCAACTGAAATGATCAGTCTCGTCAGGGCAGAAGCTAGAGAGGTGATCAAACAAGCTACCTACATAAATTACCGGCCATGTCAAAAAAATATTAATCAATATCAATTGGCACAATGTAAAATAATTAAAAAAAGGTATATAATTTACCAATTCAAAACAATGTAAAACCGAAAGTCAATATTTAGTTTCACATCAACGTCAAATCCCAGCCCTACTCAATATACGAACAAGCTACTTACAAGTTACAACCCCTTTATCCTCAAGCGATCACTTGATTCCATACCATCTTGTACGACGGCGACACAATTTACAACGCCTAATTGTAAGCTAAGTATGCGACTGGTCAAACCGGCGATTCGGGTGATAGGTCCACAGAGTTACGCCGTGCACAGAGACAGGGGATCCGAGCGTTGCATTCAGTACACGAACTCGTCGCACTAGTCCAAGTGTGCTCGAGGATATTCAGTAGCGTTGGTCGTTTCGATGCAATCTTCTGCAGGCACGCCTCGATAAGTTCCTTGCAAGCTGCAATGACAGGAGGTATCTATGTAGTATGGAACTCTTGAGTGATAGAAAAACAAGCCAGAATGCAATGTGGATTATTATGAGGAAATTACCAGAAGGAAAAGAATTAGTTTGCACTACCACATAGGCAAATAAACAGCGCAGTATTCCATATTAATATTCCATAGTGAGCTAATTGAATTTAAAATGACTGACATGCAACCAATACAAAATGCACAGCCTCCTTTTAGGTGGTGCAAGCGCTCGGCCGTTTTAGCAAATTGAGAGAGAAAAATTGTTTCATTAGTGGGTGTGGTGTAACTTTAATCTGATGTTCACATGATCAGTGTAATTGTACCCATAATGTAAAGATCACTCTGTCTAGCGAGGTGGGACACTCGGCCCGAAGAGTTTACGACCAGCTCGCGCATGACGTCACCTGGTGATCTCTGTCTCAGCGCTGGCTGCTTTATAACGTGGTGTAACGTAGGAACAGACGAAACAACTTCGCTCAAACTAATATTTTATACTTTGAATAGCGGGGCGATAATATAATGATACTTACGAGATAAATGAAATGAATTTTCTATGTTACTGATTAAATGTATTAAATAATTCATTTATATAGGTAATTTAAATCATTTATTTAAATGATCATACGGAAAAATATGACAAGGTATGTAATCGTATGTGCATATAGAGAGAGATGTAGAATGATAAATAATCATTTCATAATCATTATGATGAATAATATAATAATATTGATTATAATAATAATGTAATATAAATTAATATAAATGATTAATGTGATTATCACAAAAAATAAAAATTATTTAGTCAAAACATATTATTAAATAATTACTATGAAGAAGCAGGCAGATGAAGTAAATAATGAGAAGAAGAGCCACTACGTTCCTTGCATCCCAGATCTTGCCAAGATATATAATATTGATAAAAAATATTGGACTGTGTTGGTTTACTCTTGGGAGCTCGTTCAGCAATTCCAATAAAATTGATAATTTCCCATTAGTATTATTTTTAATTTTTATACAATTTTAATTCTTGATAATTCTATTCTTCATTTGCAAATGCGGCAATTAAATGATCTTCCATTTCATATCCCATTTGCATACGGGTCATTCTTGAAAATCTTGCCTCTTTCACTTTTTTCATTTTCAAAATTAAATATGTAATTTAAGTCTCTAAATTATAATCAATGTATGAACTTGTATCTTATTGATAACATCCAATGTTTGTTTCATATGACTTTTTTGTTTTTTAATTTTTATTGACTTATGTATTCCCTCATCTCTGAAAAATCTCAACATCTGCAACAATCTTGTAAAAAATATTTGTCCTTCAGTTGGCTATAATTTTCAATAATAATCACACAATTGTGTTTGGAATGGATGATAAGTAATTATGAATCACTTAACATTTTTCAGAAATCAATGTTTTGATTATTTTTGAAAATTTTATCTCACCTGCGTTACTTCTGACAGTTTTTATGCTAAACTATCTATTACATTGTGAAAGTTAGAAAGGAACTAAACTAATCTGTACTTACAAAAGCAAAAGTACACTTAGGGTCAACCCAAAACTTAGGGATAGTAGTTTAACAAAAATTACATATGATTTTAAAATCAAAAAATGTGAGGTAACACAGGTGAGATTTGGTACCTAACGCAGGTGAGTACAATACTTAATATGCGGCAGGAAATGGTATTTTAACTACATAAAATACACAGTTTATGCAATAAACAATATCTAAGTTGTCAAAAAATCAAAAATTATCAAAATTTTGATTTTTTGAAAAATTTCAAAATTTCAAAAATTTAAAAAAAATTAAATTTGAATATGGAAATTAGAAAATCTATGAATTACTGTTCTTTTATGTTTACTTGGAAGTTAAACTTATACTTAATTATTTTATTTGCACCCTCTATGTCTGTGTTACAGCATGAAAGTAACACAGGTGAGAGTAACACAGGTGGAGAGAAAATGTGTAATATTTCATAATAAGCATATCAACTATTTTTAGGTTTTGTTTGATGAGTGGTTTTATAGATGACACCATAGAGATTATACCCAGTGTAATATAAACTTATAGAATTTTAAATTAAAGAATTTGTTATATATAACACAGTGGAGATTGAATAGAAATACTCGCGTGTTATTTGCACATTTCAAACAAAAACTTGAAACACATCAAGCAACCATCCCTTTGTAGCCAAGTCCATGTAGAGGTACATATTCTCACTGCCTTCTAGTACTCTGCAGGAAATTTAAAATTATTTTAACTAAACTTTTCGATGGTAACACAGGTGAGTAACACAGGTGAGTGCTAAAAGGGGACAGGTACTTAACGGTCAGTACATCGCAAACTAAAAAAATTAAAAAATAACTGAAAAGTGGAAAAGAATTAATATAATAAGTGGATGTTTCTTAAATGTATTTGTTGGACATTAGTTTTATATTTTTTTATACCAGAAAATATGAAGCAGAAGTGTCATTTAGTGACAGAGGGACAGCAGTTTTTCGCGTTTCTGCCATACTTAAGTGGTTGTAACTTTTGTAAAAATGAAGAATATTCTATTTAAATTTTTTGGGGGAACACAAACCAATTGTAGGCCAAGATTTACTGTTAGAGACATTCATTAAAACATAACTTCAATTTAATAATTCATGTTGAAGTGCCGGGACATAGAATGGGCAATGTTTTCAAGAATGACCCATACATAAAATTATACATTGGTACACTCACAAGTCACAATACAATATAGTATACTACCCCGAACGGACTGACACATTAAGATCACACGGCGAGTTTTCAATTTTTGAATCTGCCTTCTGCGATGAGAACTGCATTGCTGACAATATGAATATGATAGCTCACGCAAAATGAATGTTTATGTCGTCTTGTGGAGAGCATTGTCGCCACTATGATATTTATGTGTGATAGGTATTTCACAGGACGACGCCAGGCGTGGCTAGCCGGTCTCCAGTAGTCCTGCGGCCCTAGTGTTGGTGGGAACACCCACCCCCTGACCCATTAAATTGGAACCAGCGGATAGATTATTATTATTTAGTCTGCGCGCCATCCTGTGAATTCTGTACACATATTACACAGACACTACACCAGTGCTTTCATTCATAGGACAAAGTTCAAATCCATTGACATAATACTCAAGATTTTTAATCTAGTTTGATTTAAAATTTGAGAACTGGAACCGGAACCTTTATGCAGGAGCCGGAACCGAACCTTAAGACTTTTGTTTTAGAACCGGAACCTTTATAAAATAAAATTGTGGAACCGGAACCGAACCTTTCTTAATAAAGGTTCGGGTCCCTGCACATACTCTTTCTAATCACATGTGTAAACTGTAAACTTTTCAAAATTATTAACGACGTTAAATATTATGTATGAGCATGAATTAATCATGACAACTCTCATGAGCAAATACTGTACAATGTGCGACCAACTCATCTCTGACATGTGTTTTGACATGACTGGTCAAAACACTACGTAGCAGTTCTTAAGTTTTTTGGCTGCTTTATCTCTATTTTCCTGAAGTAATTTGGCATTTATTTCTTTAAAACTAATGTACATTCGCGCGCGAACAAATATTTTAATAGCTTTAGTGTTCGGATTTCTTATTTGTGAAGAAATTATGTCAACTAAATTTTGCATGTATTTCGGTAACCCAAATACCGCACAAATAACCATTTTTAATAACAAAATGAACAACAACAAAGTGCAACAAAGTTGCAACGACTTGTGCAATGCCTGACCAAGCTAAACCTCGGCACGTCTCGACTCCAGAGATCTTCACCTGACGTCAGCAGCTGCGTGGAAGCCCCGCCCACCATGCGCAATGAGCTACTTCGTAAAACAGTATATTCTCCTACCATGGATTGTACCTAGGTATATTAGTAGCACTTTTTCAATTTTGCTTTGTGCCTTGTTAATTTGGCGCCGGTTATTCAACAAAACCGCGCAAAACTATGAAATTTCCTATACGATTGGAGACCAAATCCGTTAACCAATTGATCTCAAATTTTAATCACGATTAGATAAAAGACAAACTTAGGGTTATCACTTAGTACATAATACATTTTTAAAAGTCAATTTCATACGGCACCCAGCGAGGCAAGAAAATAGACAATTTTTCACCAAAATTCAACTATGTAATTATTACTAATTAACCAAGCTAAAATTAAAAATTTACCTACTAAGTACCAAGTGATAGACAACCCTAAGTGTGTCTTTCATCTAATTATGATTAAAATTTCAAATCATTTCGTCAACCAATTTTGTCTTCAATCGTATTCAAAAAAGTGCCTGCAACAAGCGGCAAAATCTCTCGCGCTTGCACCACCTTAATAGTTCCGTTTCACATCACGCTCGCTCCTGGCCTGTCTGCAAACTGACAGATTGAAGTTAAAAATTTTGCCACAGAGCCACAGATTGTACACATCCCAACTAGTGTTACCAGTGTTGGGTAAGTTCCTTTTGAAAAGGAACTAGTTCCAGTTCCAAGTTCCTCGCCGAAAAAAGGAACTTGTTCCAGTTCCAGTTCCTTCAAAAATGAAAGGAACTTTTCCGTTCCTAGTTCCTTTATAAAAGGAACTTAGTTCCTTTTAGTTCCTTTTTAAAGAAAGGTGTAATTTTAATTGGAATTGGAATTTTTTAATTGGAACACTCGGAATACACATTATTTTCTCCCAAAAAGAAAAATTTTCTCCGATTTTTAAATGGTAAAACATTTTTGTTTGCTCTTGCTGCCATATTTCATTCACTGAACCACAGCAGATTCGAAAAGATTATAAGAGAGATAAGAAGATTCGTAAAAACTAAAAATTCAATGGCGATGTGATGTGTTATACACAGTGATGAAAGGAAATGTGAGGAAGGAAACAAAGTAAAAGCTAAAAAGACGACGATCTGAAATCTGAGTGCCTGCGCACTGCACTTGTTCACAAGTCATTACTCATTAGTCATTACTAGGAATTGAGTTCTTTGGTCTGAAGGGTTGGCCCCGGGGATGTCCATTGTGTTAGGGTAGGTGACGACTGGTTTGAGTTATTTTTAGATGCCAAATAGCTAGGAGGACTTCTGACAGAATTAAAAAATATGTGTCTTCTATGCAGTTTTTTGGAGTAAAAGTACAGTCAAATTTTAAAAAAAGGAACTTAACAAAAATCGTTACAGTTCCTCAAAAAAAGGAACTAAACCGTTCCATAGTTCCTCCCTAGAAAAAAGGAACTAAGACGTTCCATAGTTCCTAATAAAAGGAACTAGTTCCTAGGAACGGAACTATTTCGTTCCGTTCCTACCCAACACTGAGTGTTACCACGTCACACTATATGAAATGCTAGCGTAGGAGTTACAGCTCTTGACCCTGTGGCAAAATGTTTAGCTATATTGAAAAGATGGCGGACGAAGTGTTTGTTAAGCCAGGGCAGGCAGTGATTAAGTTAAAAAATAGAGGATATAAATGTCCCATATGTAAGGTTGGAGTATGTAGTGGTTTGAGGTGTGAGGTGTGCGAACTTTGGTACCATTTTCGATGTGGAGGCGTGAAGAAGAGGGATTATAAAGTTGGTGAAAAGAGTGGTTGGGAATGTGCATGCTGTAGAAGTGAGGTTAAAATGGACAACAGGCAAGATCAAGAGGAAGGCAGTGTGGACAAGCATCTTGGAAAAGGATTGGCAGAAGGGCAGAAAGTGGTTGCAGGAGCCAGGGATGGGAAGAGCAAAGAGAATGAGAAAGTCAGTAATGGGGATGAAGAGTGGGAAGATGAAGAACAAGTCGCTAGAGGTCGGTCAGAAAAACTGGAACTTTGGATAATAGAACAGATGAGGAAGGAAAGGTGTTGGAGAGGGAAGAAGAGTTCTGGGATGAAATCAGAAGTGGTCAAGGGCATAGTTGCCACTTGGATCTACCTCCAGACCCAGATTAATGCCCTCAGAAATAGATTAGATGAAATGGGTTGTGGGTCGGCCGGTCAGTGCATGGGCAACTTTCTGGCAACTGGGCATTGTAGCAGTGACATCAGGGCTGGAGGCATGAGCAACGGTGAGGCAAGTGGCCAGAGCAACATCGAATCAAGTGATCAGGGCAACAGCGACTTGAGTGGGCCGAACATCGCACCGAGTGACCAGGGCATCAGCGACCTCATTGGGCCTAACATCGCACCGAGTGACCAGGGCATCAGCGACCTGAGTGGGCCGAACATCGCACCGAGTGACCAGGGCATCAGCGACCTGAGTGGAACGAACATCGCACCGAGTGACCAGGGCAGCAGCGACCTGAGTGGGCCGAACATCGCACCGAGTGACCAGGGCGGCAGCAACCTCATTGGGCCGAACATCGCACCGAGTGACCAGGGCATCAGCGACTTGAGTGGGCCGAACATCGCACCGAGTGACCAGGGCAGCAGCTACCTCAGTGGGCCGAACATCGCACCGAGTGACCAGGGCATCAGCAACCTGAGTGGGCCGAACATCGCACCGAGTGACCAGGGCAGTAGCAGCAGCGACCTGAGTGGGCCGAACATCGCACCGAATGACCAGGGCAGTAGCTGCAGCGACTTGAGTGGGCCGAACATTGCATCGAGTGACCAGGGCAGCAGCGACCTCAGTGGGCCGAACATCGCACCGAGTGACCAGGGCAGCAGCGACCTGAGTGGGCCGAACATCGCACCGAGTGACCAGGGCAGTAGCAGCAGCGACCTGAGTGGGCCCAGCAATGACGGCAGAGAGTCGGGTGGCCGGAGCAACAGCGGGACTGAGTGCCACCTCTTGTTAGGGGACATCAGTGGCAGTATGGGAGTTGGGTTCTGCGCTGATCAGGCAGGTTTTCGGGCGCATCAGCTGCCTGGAATTCGCATCCAGAAGCTGTCTGGTGAGATGGAAAACTACTACATTAGAGAAGAACCAGTGACGGTTACTTTGTTTGTTGGCACTCGGGACTTGCTTGAGGGAAGGAGTAGGAATGACATTATGGATGATGTGAGGGAGTTACTGAAGGCAGTGAAGAGCAGATTTGGAGTGTCATGCAAAGTATACATGGCTAGCATGCTGACGGGGAAAGGGAGTGGTCCCAGAGAGTTGAACAATTGTGTCAGAGCCGTGTGTAAGGAACAAGGTGTGTGGAACATTAGCTTGAGGGGAATGCAAAGGGGGCTATTGGGGAAATGGGACTGGCATCGATCAATTGGTGAAGGATTACGAAATGTAATAGAAGAGAGAACAAGTGAGAGGAGTCATCAGGGTTTTTGGAGCCGCACAGTGTGGAGACGAGTGACGTAGTTCAGGAAACAGCCCCGGAAGCAGGATCTAACAGAGCAAAGAGAAGAACCAGGAAAGGAAGACAAATGGGAAGTAGAATTAAATTTACATTTGGTACGCTAAACATTGTTTCATTGAATGGAAAGGTAGAAGAAATGATCGATGTGATGGTTGAAAGGAAGTTATTGTTTCTAGGGCTAAGTGAAGCAAAGTGGAAAGGAAGTGGCTCGAAGGACTTGAGAAATGGCTTTAAGCTGTGGTGGTCTGGTGGCTTGGAGGGAAGGAATGGAGTGGCGGTAGTAGTGAGTCCGAAGGTTAGTGACTTTGTGGTGGATGTGAAGTGTCACAGCGACAGGTTGATGTCACTGATATTGAAGGCAAGTGACAAGATGACAGTGGAGGTTGTGCAGGTGTACGCACCACAGGCAGGTCGAGCAGTGGAAGAGAAAGAAAGTTTTAGTGAGGAAATAGAAAAGGTATTGGAGAGATCAAAGTATGAATTAATTGTGATGGGAGACTTTAATGCGAAGGTAGGGAGTGATAGAAAGGGCTATGAGGAGGTGCTGGGGAAGTATGGGGTAGACGAGAGAAACAGAGATGGGGAGAGGCTGCTGGATATGTGTAGAAGAAATCAACTGAAAATAGGCAACAGCTGGTTTCAGAAGAGAAGAAGCCATCGTATAACAAGATACGGCTACGGTGAGGACAGATCGGAGTCCGTGATAGATTACATCTGTGTGGGGGACAGCTTGAGGCAGAGCATCATAGACATCAAGGTATGCCCAGCCGTTTCACTCGACAGTGACCATCGACTGCTTGAGTGCACGCTCAGGATCGATGTGCAGAAGCCAGTAGTGACTGTCTCACATAAGAGAATCAAAGGATGGAAACTACAGGACCCGGCGGTGAAGAACGAATTCAGAAATAAAGAACAGAGTGCCTGTTGGAGAGTTGAGGGATGTGGAAGAAGAATGGCAGGAGTTCAAGAATGCTATAGTAGCTGGGGCTGAACAATTGTGTGGAAGAGCAGGTGGAAGAAGGAAGGAGAAGGAGACAAGATGGTGGAACAACAGAGTGAAAGTTGCAGTGAAGGAGAAAAGACAAGCATGGCAGAAGTACGAATTAGACAGATCGTTAGAAAGTAAACATCAGTACAGAATATGCAGAAGAAATGTGGCACTCATTGTAGAAGAAGAGAAGGAAAAATCAATGGAGGAGTTAGCAGACAAGTTAGTGGAAGATTTTAATGGCAACAAAAAGATGATCTATGGACTAATCAAGGAAAAAAGGGGAACTCGAGACGATCTTAAGAGTATGAAGAATGACTATGGTGATCTGATAAGTGATGTAAGGAAGATAAACCAGATGTGGGGGAAGTATTTTGAGAATCTTTTAAATGTAAAAAAGGATCTTAATGTATCAATGGGTGAAGAAGAGCTGCAGATTGGAGGTGAAATGGAAAACAGTGAGATGGAGGAAGATCTTTGTGATGCAGAAGTAGCAAGAGCCATGCGGGAGATGAAGAATGGTCGTGCGCCTGGTATTGATGAGGTTACCATAGAAATGGTAAAAGCTGCCGGGGAGGATGGTAGAAGATGGCTTTGTAGAGTGATCCGAGCAGCATGGGAACAGAAGAGAATTCCAGTTGATTGGGAAAAGGGGATTATTGTTCCCCTCTTTAAGAAAGGAGATCGAAGGAAATGTAATAATTACCGGGGTGTGACCTTACACTGTCAGTGTGCGAAGTTGTTTGAGAAGATAGTAGAACGGAGATTGAAGAATTATGTGGAAGAGGGGTTGCGAGAAGAACAGCATGGATTTCGGAGAGGGCGATCGACAATAGATGCAATTTTCACAGTGCGACAGATGATGGAGCAGCAGTGGGAGAGGGGGCAGGAAATGCATATGGCTTTCTTGGACTTGGAGAAGGCGTATGACAGGTTGCCAAGGGAAATAGTTTGGGAGTGTTTGGTGAAGAGAGGAATAAGCAAGGACTTGGTTGAGCGGATCAAATGTATGTATCAGAACAGTGTGAGTTGTGTGCAGTCGGGAGTGGGGAGATCGGAATGGTTTAGTATTAGTGAAGGGCTTCGGCAAGGGAGTGTGTTGTCACCAACACTGTTCATCATAGTAATGGACGAGTTGTTGAAGAAAGTAGAGCCAAATGAGGGGTTCGATACTCATACGTTGATTTATGCGGATGATGTGGTGGTGTGGGGAGAAACTAGGGAGGAAGTTCAGTTAAAGATTAATAAGTGGAGTGAAGAGACGGAGAAGATGGGTTTGAAAATAAGCGAAGAGAAGAGCGAAGTAATGTCCATGGAAAGAAAGAAGTTTAAACAAGGTCATGCTAGGATCAAGCTTGGAGAGGGATGGTTGAAGGAGGTGGAAGAGTTTAAGTATCTGGGTAGCCTGCTCACCAACAAGGCTAAAGTAGACAGAGAAGTACAAGAAAGAAGAAAGAAAGCAGAGGCATTTTATCAAGTAGTGAGGAAGTTGCTGTGGAATTAGAAGTTTCCACAAGTCTGCAAGATCATTATACAAGATGTACTTCCTGCCAATTCTAACATACGGGGCAGTGACGTGGTCAGCAGGTGGAAAGGAAATGAATCAGCTACAGGCAGCTGAGATGAAGTTTTTGAGGAGTGTGAAGGGGGTGACAAGAATAGATAGGATCCGAAGTAGGAAGATAAGAAAAGAGCTTGGGGTTGAAAGATTGGTGTTCAAGCTGGGAAGAGAGAGGCTTAGGTGGTTCGGCCACATGAAGAGGATGGGAACCGATAGAGTGCCAAGGCGGGTGTTTGAAGCGGCTACAGTGGGAACTCGGAGAGTGGGACGACCAAGAGACAGGTGGATTGGACTGATCAAGGAGGATGTGCTGGAGAGAGGAGGAAGGTGGAGTGAGTTGGAGGCTGAGAGACAGTGGGAGGACAGAACACGGTGGAAGGAATTTGTGGAACAGTTAGAAGTGGAAGAAGAAGAGGAGGAAGAAGAGGAGGAAACGCCAGGCGTGGCCAGCCGGTTTCCAGGAGTCCTGCGGCCCTAGTGTTGGTGGGAACACCCACCCCCTGACCCATTGAATTGGAACCAGGGATGGATTATTATTATTATCTTCAATCAGTCATATTTGCCGTCAGACCGGGAACATGAAGTGAAATGAAACGAATAAAGGAGGCCGTGATAAAATGTCTTTCCCATGATCATGAAAGCAACATGTACAACTATAATAGTAGCCCCCTTGGAACAAAAACTACATAAATTATAACTTTCAAAAATGGCAGGGAATGGGTTCACCATTCATTTAGGGTGAACATGTTTACTAAAACTACTATCAAAATTTGTCAAGGCACAGCTAAGTGCTTCACTTTCAATGACTGACATTAACTACCTACCTATGTTACCAACCGAAATTCCAATTCCTTTCACGAAAGGGTTTTAATTTTAAGAGAAAAATTGAGAATAGAATAAAAAAAAATGATGGGAATCGCCAAAAGTGTTGCATTGTACCTCGAGTCAGTCGTGTGCGGTACTGCAGATGACCGCGAAGAATCTCCTCGTCTCTCTCGAATGGTACATCACCGCACACCATGCCATAGAGAAGGATTCCGAGGGACCATACTGTAGCACTTTGTCCATAGTACGTACGGCTACGTATCCATTCGGGCGGAGCGTAAACTCTTGTACCTGACAAAGCAAACAAGTAACAATATTATACAGACAGTTCAAGCAAACAAATCATTTAAAATTAGGGATGGGACGATTCAGATTCTTTGCTTCTGGTCTCATTTAGTCTGCCAAAAAGTTAATTAATCCCATAAAGTACTGTGGTTATTACAACTTACATTAGGTACAGTTAGTGATGTAGACCTGGGAATATTCCCACCTCTGGGAATATTCCCGAGCAAATTTGGGGAATATTCCCGACTCGGGAATTTACTTTTTCATTAAAAATTAAAATGTATAGATACATGATTTATTTTCATTATATTGCATTATAATGATGGTAGGTAGTTAAATAATAGTAATGGCAATAGTTGGAAGCAGGGTCGCGATATTTATCTTCCATTGAATGTGAATCCCATGTATGTCACAATTTTCTTGATATCTTATGACTAGGGATATCTTAGATAAGATAAGATATCTTATTAATAAGATATCTTATTTTTTAATTTTTTTTTCAGACACGTCTAAAAATGATTCAGTCATAATGATTTCAAAAATAAAAGTTTTATTTTTCCTGTGAATGCCTTTTTCTCAATTTTTTGTGAATTCAGTCCTTTTCTTGCTATTTTAAGGTCCTATTGTCTTAAATTATTGGAGAAAATAATATCAAATATTTGTTTCAAGTTACAAATAAAATTGTTGTCTTCACTAAATTTCCATCCTCCACTTGGATGACCAACAATTCAATAGATACTTACTTGACACATTGACACATTTATTTATACAATAATTTATGTTAATTTTCAACTCCTAGACCAATAAATCAAATAATATATTGACGAATATTACCAAGCCCAACATTTCATTGGTCCTTTTTCGGGATTTTATGGTTATTTTTTAATAGTTTTAAGGTTTGCCTAACTTTTTGGACGTTTCAAATGTCCTAAACATCCTAGCCCGACTTATGACATCTCATAACATAAATATGCTTTAACAATGCTTTCTCTTTTAATGTTTACTCATCCCTGTATAAATTCCCAATAAATTCCCGGTTTAGGGAATATTCCCCAAAAAATAAATTCCCGGGAATATTAGGTACATCACTAGGTACAGTAGAAGTAGAGTCTAGATGTAGTAGTAGGTATTATACTTACCATCAAATTCTGTGTATACCGATTCTTTGTAGTACGTTCCCGAACCGAAGTCAATAAGCTTTACATTACAAGTCTTTAAGTCTACGAGTATATTTTCATCCTGTAAAAAAGGTTGTGCGGTTAGAATGGGGCAATGTAGACTGACAGTAGCTAGCATAGCATGGCCTTCCTACCTAAATCCCACTCACACCTCTACGCAGTAACCCTGGGAGAGCAGGGTCTGGTCTAACGAGGGTGGGAGAATTGCCCTGCCCTTTGAAGAGGGTGGGGGGAGGGGGGGGTCTGAAATCCCAACCTGTAAAAAGATATTAATATCGCCAGTGAAACTACAAAACCTTGTGCCACTTTTTTCAAAATCAATGTTTTATGATATTTGTAGGGGTGTGTGAATATTCGAACTAGGCGAAGTATTCGGCCGAAGTCAAAGTCGAAGTATTCGATCTCGAAGTCGAATATTGATTTATTACATGTCGAACACTTCGAAATGTCGAAGTATTCGTTCAAATTCGAATAGTGCGCGCGCGTCGGTAAAGCAGTTTCCATTTGACCAATCAGCGTACATCTCGCCCAAGGACAAGGTCGCGCGGCGCGCGCACACACACCCCTCTCCAAGTTCCAACGCCAACACTTGTTTTGTGTCAACAGCAGACAGCTGATTTCAATTTGTTGCATTCGCTCGCCGTGCCAAGCTTTCCAGTGTTTTGTGTTGTGTTTTTTAATTTTGCGAAATATTTCCGACACAAAGTCGAACTATGGAATCTGCTAACGCAAATTTAGAGCAAGGAAAAGCGGATTTGGAACTCTTTTTCCCCTGGCAAGGGCGAAGTGCAACACGCGTCAAAGCATTTTGAAGACGCCTTCTACAACTTAGGTACAAGCTTATTGAGCAGGAAGTAATTTCCTAGATTACATACAATTTCGATATTGTTTCAATTTTAGGTGCCTAAATCCAAAGATATGAAACCACTGAAACCAAAGAATTTCAGTAGGTACCTATAAAGATGAAACACTTTCCCACAAAACACTCATGACGCTTACGGCGGACAACTTATCGTCCCATCTTTGGCATGCCCTATTGCCTTAGATATCAGATGGATATAGGAGATGATCAGGCAAACGTAGGACTTTGTAGAGAAGGACGTAGCGGAACTCTTTGGCATTTAAGGAATTGGAGAAGAAGTGAGTACACCCAACAAATCATAAAACGGTATTTGAACGAAACGGATTGGCAGGTTCCTTGACAATCAATACCGTATTAACTCGTGTATAAGACGCACTCGTGTATAAGACGCACCCTTGTTTTGAGAAGTCTATTTTAAGAAAACACTTAGCATGCGTGTATAAGACGCAGTAAATGATGAAAAACAGTGTGTGTTTGTATACATGATATCCATCTAAATGTTGGTTTTCCAGCTAACTGAGCTCTTTGAATGAAAATCACTGCCAACTTGTTGTAAACAAACAGTAATTTCCTGCTTCTGAGAAAGGGGGGAGGGGAGTCTTTTCCCAGCAGCTGTTGTTTGCTCTAACAGATGCGCACCTGCCTTTCCTCTGCATTCCAAAAAAATCCAACTCCCCTCCTCTCCTTCTATTAAGATCACCATTCAACAGTGTTTAATCTATTTTATGTCTGTCAGAGCAATGTTTTTCAGACATTAACATATATTTTGTCTCCTGATCTAAATGCAAGGGAAAACATTTTATTACACACATTTAATATGTTAATAATGTTGTGTCTACACAGTTTGAGAACTCCAGACAGAGTGAGGGGGAAAGGCAGAGATAGACAACATGTGGCAGTCTACCACAGCTCTGTTTACAAACATCCACCTAGGATTTACTGGGAAAAAAGCTTGGTATGCATGTATAAGACGCAGGGCAGTTTTCAGAATCAAAATATTGACATATAATTGCGTCTTATACACGAGTTAATACGGTACTTGTTATTTATCAATGAAATCAGAGCTCAACTTCTAGAGGTAGGTAGATGATGAGTTAGCATAGACTTCATTGGATGATGCCATCACATTTTTTTCAGCCAATCAATTTCTTTCAATTTTTTTTTATCATTTGCTGAGTGTACCAAGGAGAGCGACGTCTGGAGGCAGAAGAAAAACGAGACCAAGGCTCGATTTGGGCTGTAGTGTCCTCGAAGAACGAAAAAGACTTCGAATGTGCAAAATTCATAAAACATTTCATAAAATTGCAACAAGTTGTAGGTATGTAGTTTTAAAAACACATACCTTAATATCTCTATGAATAACTCCTGCCACATGGCAAGCAATGACAGAATGTGTAATTTGTTTGAAGAAGTGACGAGCCACATGTTCTTCTAAATAACCACGTTCAGTAATGTAGTCAAAGAGGTCCATAGAGTGAAGTGGTCGTTCTAGTACAAGTAGGCAGCCATCAGGTTTCTCGTAGTAATCCAAGAGTCGAATGACGCCAGGTATGTGAGCTACTTTACGCATTAATGCCACCTCTAGAGGGATGTCATCTCCGTCCTGCACACACACAAAAAATAAAATAAAAATCAATTATATGCCATACTAATCAATAAAACGTTGTTGACTAGGGACTAGGTACAGTACAAGAATTTATTTTGTTGTTAACATACCTGTACCCATTCAACGACTTTTACTTTTTGCAGCAGTTTGACAGCCACCTAAAAAAAAGTAAATGATTCCATTAGTAACAACATAGCATAGAATCTATCCCTTAAAGTGAATTTACAAGTTTTATACTAATAAGTACTAATAATATCCGCATACCAAAGACCCGTCATCTTTTCGTACTCCTGAGTACACAGTACCGAAGCCTCCTTTGCCAATCAGTTGATTGACGTGGTAATTATATTCAATGTCACATGGATTTAGCGGGCTGGCTTTTTCTAGGAAAGAACATGGTATTAGGTAATGCCTCCTACGTAGGAAGTACTATGTAACTTCCTAGAAGGGAGGGATGACGTAAACATTGCACATTCAGTACTCGAAAAATAAGAACATCGGACCACTTTCTTACCTGGATATAGGGATTTAAAACTGTTGTCCGTATCCATAATTATCAATGAAGTGACAATACCTACTATTACACAAGTTATAGGAGAGATTATCAGATCAACGGAAAAAATTTACGGCCTACGGTAACCTAACTAGGAGGTAAAACTCACTCGAAAAATAAATAGACGCGGGTTAAAATAACGAAGTATCTACTTCGGTAGGTACTTAACTATAATTACTTTGGAGAGGTTGGTCCACGCGCGGCCTAATATAGGCCAAAAACCTCACTTTAACTGCCTAAAACTAGGAAAAAATGACGGCAGCCATTATCCAGCCATTATCCACTTAGCCTGCCTGAGCCAGTCAGCATTCAGCAACAGCTTTCATTGTTGCCAATCCAAATTGTGCTATACGCTAGATGTAGTACATATTCCGTCTTTGGACCTACAGTTCGCTACTCTAGCCTGAACTAAAAATGTCACTTAATATGTTTATTCAGCCATAAATTCTTCATAATCGTCTGATAAAAATTTAGATTTTATGCCAACTCCACAAGTTAGATTAAAAGTTAAAAAGCCAGATCTAGCGTAAAATCCGTTTAGTTGGCTAAACTGATTGTGGATTGAAAAGAGCTACCCGACACCTATTGTGAATAAAAGATACTGAACAAATATTTTTTTAAATATTAAAAAATTGTTTACAAATTTTGATTGACCTAATTAAAAATTTATATAAGGAAATCGTAATTCCACATCCCAAACCCCAAAATTATTTCCCTGTTGCTTGTATCTAGGATCTTGTATGAATCAACACGATCCTGGCCGTTGCCTCATTGCCACATTCACACAAAAGAGAAACGCGGGAGCCGATTTAAAAATATTTAGCTAGCTGCCTAGTAGCTACTGACAAAATTATTTGAGTTGATTTGAACACATGGCCTAACTTCCTGCACTAAAACCATGGATTTATAAATAGTACTGCCCTAAAACGGCCTAAAGCAGAAAGCTATTTTAGTAACAACTTGATAAGAATTGAGGAAACAGGAATATTGGGTTTTAAGTTAGTTATTGTTGTTTATTGGCGCTCTACAGCCAGCACCTAGGAATATTGGTTTACGCCAAAAGGGCTGTTCACATAGACCCAGTGCCGGACTGGCTCTTCAAGGGCCTCGGCTGCTATTGTTACTATTTAGAAGTTTTTGGGAGAAAGCAGCTCACCAACCTGCCCCGCAGGGCGTTTTTTGGATTGTATAACTTTAAAATGGAATGTAAAAACAATCTTGTGATTTTAAAAGTTAATTTTTTTCACCAGAAAAACATAACAGCCCGCCAATCATGCCCCGCAGGGCTCTTTTTGATTTTCTGTCATAAAATGATTTTGGGATTATGAAAACTTGTTATTTTTTCAGAATGAGGTTAACAGAAAGTGAAGTTAAATGTACCATTCTGCCCCGCAGGGATTTTTTTCAATTTAAGTCACTTTTGAAACGATTTTGATATTATAAAAACGTGTATTATTTTGAGCGAAGAAGCTAACATTGAATTGAAATTAATAAAATTGCCCCAGCCTGCCCCGCAGGGCGATTTTTGATCATTTGTATTTATTTAAGCGTTTTTGGGATCGAAAAATGTGTATTTGGCTACAAATGTCAAACATAAAGTTAATGGAAAATGAAATGAATGGAAGATGTGACAAACTTGCCCTGCGCCTTTTGTTCATTTTCAAACGATTTTGGGATTATAAAGTCTTGTATTTGGCTTCAAAATGCCCAACATACAGTTAAAAAGAAGAGCCCCCCGCCAGCCCCGCAGGGCGCTTTTGAACTTTTATAATTTTTAATTTGATTTTGGGATTGTAAAAATGTGTATTTTGCTGCCTAACACAAAGTTAACGAAGACAAATTTAAAGGCCCAACCTGCTAAACGTTTTTCGAATTTTGTAATTATTAAATCACATTGGGATTGTAAAAATGAGTATTGGTTGGGCTGCAAAATGTCCAACTTAAATAAAATAATTTATATTAAATGAATGTATCGTACATACTAAGAGGCAGGGCGTTTTTTTAGATTTTTGTTACAATTTTCAATTGATTTTGGGTTAGCAAAATCGTGTAGGTACCTACCTAAATGGCTCCAAAATGTTCAACATGCTGTTATTAGGCCCCCAGCCTGCCCCCAAGAGCGCTTTTTGAACTTTTGTAATTTTTCAATCGTTTTTGGGATTGTAGGTATGTTAAACACAACCTAGGGGCCTCATTAGCCAGGGGCCTAGCCGTCAGGGGCCAGTCCGGCCCTGCATAGACCTGCGTCCTGAGCAAAGTTATGCGTCTTTCTACCAACCAATCATCAATATGACCAGTTTCTGGACTTGTTTTTCATTTCACAAGGTTTATGACAAGGTAGGTGTTTCAGTTATGTAAAAAAAATAAAAAATATAGAAAAATTGAAAATGCTCTATGCGAACATACTTTTAGTATAACTGAATCTGTTATGTTCTGATTCATCTAATTCACACTTAATTTCACAGAAATCTTGACAGATCTGTTTAAAATATGGCACGTTCTACTATACTTGCATCATTTAGCATAGCCGCTAGGGCACATTTTAGTTTATATATAAACTCTCAAGGCATGATTACTTCTCGAATCAAGCGTGCAATGAAAGTGAACCCAAGTTAAAAACAATGTGTTCTGTGATTGCAACATTTATTAGGTAGGTACATGTTACAGGAATGTACCCAAAATTATGGTAAATGGGAGGGAGCAAAGAATTAACTTATAGTTTGAAGAAGTAGTACATAAAATACTTTATTTATCTATACACTGTACTAAAACTAATACTTTGGCACACAACAAAACAACAATCAAAACGTTAAACGAACCCGAGATTCATAATATTAACCGAATGTGGTATGTAACTTGTACATGTACTTTTCTACCGATCAATAAAGAATACAATTCAATACGTATTATCTGTAAGACAATTGAAACACAGCAAATCCACAAATATTAATTATTACCACTAGGTACTTCAACATCTACAAAACTATACTCTAGAAAAAACAACATAGAAAAATACTAAATACTGACTGTATGGTGCGCTGCCATTTCGTATCACAAATAGTATTGTTTACATGTGCTGTGTAAAGATAAAGAGTTTGTTGTCACCGGTCAATAGTTTGGGTAAGATAAAATTGTAATGAAAACTACCAATTAAAGTATAGACACAGATCACACCTATAACCAATGGAATTGCCAATAAGTTCAAATTCACAATCAAATTACTTTTCACCAATGAACAATGTGTACCTTATGCATACATATTTAATTTAATTTAAAACGTATACAAGTACAAAATTAAATTCCTAAGAAAACAACAATATATTAAAATTACCCAAGTAAATGAGTATTTGGATATATACTCTTAAAATCTACAGGTAAGTAGTTGTACTATCTAAGTAAATGCTCAATTGAGCACAATGCTCAATGCTCATTTTTTTCTTTCGAAAAACACTTAATTAAATAACGGTATCTGCTCTAGCTCCAAGAACTTCTAAACCTTTGCATCTGCTTAAGCGACTTAGTCCATCAGTAAGTACGTAGTAGGTAAGTATACAGTAGGTCAGGGGTGGGAACTAAATTTGCATCTGGCATAATGCTACTTTGGAAAATTCTCAAAGTCTATGCCACCCAGACATTGAAGTGCTGGGCACAAAGAAAAGTTCTTATAGCATAGAAAACCCAATCGATGATGTTACATAGGATTGCACTTGAAAACCAGGGAGAGAATAAGATGGCATGAAACAATTATTGTGTTCACAACACTCGGCAAGTTATATGTACTCGATAAACTTATATGCTCACCATAAACGATTTAAAATTTAAATCGATCATGGTTTTCATAATTGACTAATCATATCAACTTTTAACTGTAATCGTCAACATCACTGATTTTAGGTGTTCAAATGCATTTAGCAACAATTAGGTAGTAGTTGTGTTTAAATTATTTGTGCAAGAAAGAATTCGGACCGTTCAAATGCATTTAGCAACAATTAGGTAGTAGTTGTGTTTAAGTTATTTGTGCAAGAAAGAATTCGCACCGTTTTTTATGTTATCTTCAAAAATGTTATCAGGCGGCATAAAATATGCTCCACCAGTGCTGTAGGTAAAAATATGATACAGCAGCAATGCTACTTTTCTCTAGGTAAGTTCATGTACTTTACAGCTTTAAAAAAAATTATAATAATTTGAGCAAAATCAAAGCATTATTCGAACAACAATATGTGATTTATGTGAATACATGATTGGCAGACCGACAATACCAATGAGCAATTAATTTGAGCCCTGCTGTTGCACTTGAAATTGGAATTAGCCAGAGAATATGCTATCTACTCTTGTACCTTATTGCAAACCATCATCCTCAAACCATCATCCTCAAACCATCATACCATCATCTTGATACATCATCCTAGAGCACTTACATATTACTTTATAAGTTTATTATGGCTTGGGAATTATCGGCTTCTACAGCAGAACACCACTTCTAGACAAAGCGGATACTCGACCTTATGTAAGAGAACAAAGAGACAACTTTGATTGCTGGTCTGATAGCTAATATAAATAGAAGAAAGGAATTCTAAAAACACCACAACAATCTTGAGACTCACTTGATGGAGTAGATATAATGTTCCGGTTCCATCTCCTCTTGTTTCGTTTGAGTGGCTTGTTTACTCATGCTCAACCATGTGTGCATTTACTTATATTCAAACTTGGGCGATTGCAGTGTAAGAATGAAGTGTACAGGTTACCTAATCATAGATGCAGCACAGTGCTATCACTGTGATGACGATTGTGAGACTAATAATGAGGAAGAATGCAACGTCTCATCTCATGGTAGAGCTGCGTTGGGGAGATGAGTTTAGACTACGTAGTAAATAACAGAAATCTCCAGATTCTGATGTCACAATGATTTCCTTAACTCTATTTTGTTTAAAAATGACCAGCATTCTAGATTATCCCCATGTTATTAAAATAATTCCTGTCTGGAATTAGCCAGAGAATATGCTATCTACTCTTGTACCTTATTGCAACCGGGCTTCACATCTGGATTACAGCTACCTTTACCAAAGAAACCGCATTTTGTCGGTTGAGTCGGCCCAATAGAAAGTCTTGGCAATAAATATGTAGATAGTTAATGCATTAACAGCCATATAAAGCAGCATCTCTCCAATAAGTACCCACCGTTGATTGATGTTGCAGTGTAGACGAACTATCACAAACGGAACAATGAAGTAGCGAAACTCCAACAACGCCTGCGGTACAAGGGCCAGTGCTGTGCAAGCAACCAGCGCTACACGGAATGTGATTTTAGTGTGGCGCAACAATCGAGCGCCCGCGTAACCACTGAACATGTACAACGGCACGATGAGATAACGACAGATGACATGCCGGCGATAAAACCGATGCCAGATGTAAAATACGTAATGCCGATTGTCCGCCAGCAAGTAAGGATGTTCAAGAGTATTGAAATGCACCAAGGCTAGCAATGCAGCGAAGATGATTGCGGACGTCTGTTTGTGCTTGCGAATGCAAGCGACGAAGGGCATGACTTCGGATATTAAGAGAGGACTCGAGAAAGCAGCGAAGAAAGCGCTGAAGTAACACAATTGCATGAGGTGCATCGCTGGCACGTGAGCACTTTTATCTCCAATCACAATGCCTTCATTATAGACGAGGAACATGAGGAACCCCAAGCCGACTGCCACGTAACCGCCGATTGCATGGAGACAGTCGCGAGCGAACCGGTTCATTCGTGCGGTGCCACCCCGACCCAGTTCCATCAAGCATTTGGACAGAGTCTGAAAACAAATATCAGGATTTGTTATCAGATTACAATGTGTAGTAGGTAATATACAACAACATAATCATAGACTTCTACTAGATAGGGGATTTGCGAGACTGTAGTCAATGTCTAGTGACAAACGATAACGACCCGATCTGATGTATAGATCAAGGTCAAATTCTTCATGTGTCCGGCTGAGAACGTCTTACATCTGACAAGATTGCACGGAAAGCTGACGTAGCACAACAATATACTTAATACTAATGTCTGTTATAAATATGAAGACAGCTCGAGCTTGGCGCCCTGTGCGGGGGGCACAGGTCGCACACCTCTAAAACCGGCCCTGATGATATGAATTGTTTACTCAATTAACTCCATAGTTAGTGTAATGGCCCGCCATTTTTCACCTCATCCATCAAAAACTGCTGGCACTATAAAGACTAAAAAGATGTATGCCAGTTTGTTGCACATTATAAGAGGTGTTTCTTTTTTTTACTTCACCTACCAGGTTTTTGAAAATTATTATTTATTATTTTATTTAATTATTTGACTTTATTAAAAAGAAATTTTAAGTTTGATATTGCCTAGGAGGACAATAACAACTTACCTTCAAATGAGCCAGCTTCTTCTCTGAATAGACTAGATGTTTGCCTCTTTTCATTGTGCCATGTCGGAGTAGAATCGGCGGTAACGCGTCGAGAGCAAGGAACGCTACCCAGATGATGTTTGTCTGACGCACCACAACCGACACAGCTCCAACAAATGCGGCCGTGTGGAGGCGGCCGGTGAGATGCAAGTTGTACATGAGCAATACGAGAGCAGTCGACAGTGTGTCGGTGTAGTAGAGGAATGTGAAGAAGTAGAGTACCGGAAATAATCCGATTGTAGCGCCGTACAGCCATGCCTCCATGTCAAATACCTGGGGAAAGAGGAGCGACATTCAGAGTATGAATGCAACCGCAGGAATGCAGGAGCGAGGATTGCTAACCTACTGGTATAAAATTTTGATTTGAGGTCCTTTATGTGCTTTTATTTTGCCTACAATTCAAACAAACTTAATAAATTATGTAAATTTTTTAAGCAAATCGTAAAGTCCACTGTTATATCGATTTGTTCCATTGAGTTTCAATTTGTGGATGAGATTGTGGATGTTTTCGGAACCGTTTTGATGCAAGCCAGTTGTTAAGACGTTTTGTTCCGTCCTTCCCGTAGAGGCGGTAGATGAGATCGTGGATGTTTTCGGAACCGTTTTGATACAAGGCAGTTGTTCCATGATCTCATCTACCGCCTCTATGGGGAGGACGCCCAAAAATTTGAAACTCAACGGAACAAACTGTCTTCAACTGCCTTGCATCAAAACAGTTCCGAAAACATCCACAATCTCGTCCATTGTTAGGTAATAAATTAATAACTTAACGAAAGTACCTAACTCATTAGGCACTGGTAAGTGGTAATGCATTCAATATTTTGTAACTTCTACAGGATTCCTACAGAATGTAACTTGGCGCTTTCACTGGCCACTATTGTCTAATATTTTCCCACACATTTATAGAATTCCACTACTCTCCCAATCCCTTTTTCAATACCTAGTCAAAGATGGTCAAAGAGCCACAACCGTATTTACTCGCATATTGTCCGCACCCGCGTATAGTCCGCACCCCTGTTTTTGAAACTGGTTTTTCGAAAAATGCTGTGTACTTATAGTATTGCGTGTATAGTCCGCATCCCCGTTTTGAGATTTCAATATTTGAAATATACCCGCGGACTATATGCGAATAAATACGGTATTTCTTTAGCCACTAATAATGGCTATTCTTAAGAGAGGTGGATGTATTCAAATACTTGGGAAGTATACTAACTAAGGAGGCGAAGGTGGACGCAGAGTTAGAAGGCGAGAATTCAAAAAGCTGAGTCCTTCTACCAAGCTATTTGCAAGCTGCTGTGGAACGAAGATTTTTCTCGCCAGTGTAAACTGCTCATGTATAAAATGTATTTCTTACCAATACTAACATACGGAGCAGTTACATGGGGGACTGGAAATAAGGAACGCAGCCAGCTTGAGGCAGCGGAGATGAAATTCCTACGAAGTGTGAAGGGAGTGACAAGGATGGACAGGTTGAGAAGCTGTTGTATTAGGAAGGAGCTGGGAGTGGAAAGTTTGAGGTTCAAGATGGGTAGAGAGAGATTGCGTTGGTTTGGATGGACACATGAAAAGAATGGATCTTAAGAGAATCCCAAGACAGGAGTTCGAAGAAACAGTGGTAGGAAGAAGAATGGTTGGGAGACCAAGAGAGAAGTGGAGTGGTCTTATCAGAGAAGACGTGGACGACAGGCAGCAAAGGTGGCAGGAAGTGGAAGCAGATAAGTGGTGGGAGGACAGGAGGATCTAGAGGGAGCTGGTGGAGAAGTTGGAGGAAGGTGACGAGCATGAAGAAGAGGAGGAGGATGAAACGTCAGGCCTGGCCAGCCGGTTTGGAAGAGATCCGAGGCCCTAGACCCAGTGGGAGCTCCCACTGTCTGACCTGACAACATTGTCGGAACCAGAAGAAGATTATTATTTTATTTTAGTACAAAACCTAGATAATTGCGTTAAATGAACACTTAGCACCCGCAACAAAAATCAATTCAAACCGGCATAACAGCTATCAACTACATTCCTATGGTAACTTTAGGTAGTAGGTCACACGATCTCTAATCAATTTTTGAGGCCTAGAAAAGTAGGAGGATTCTTTTCCATAAATCAATACAGAATTCTTTCCACCGTTTATGTTCTCTAAATGAATCACGCAGATTATTACAACAAAACTCAGATTGTTATCCATGTGATGTACAGACTTTAGAGATAGAATATTGAAATTAACTCCAATCCCCATTATATGTGTGACAATATCTTAGTCCTAACAAAGTATTCCAGGTTTTTTAAGAGGCCTGGGTAAGGTAGTAGGTACCTAAGTACACACTCAGTTTTTTAAAGTGATTTTTTGAGTTTTTTTAGTTTTGTCTTCACACTAACAGATTTTAAAAAATAAGATTTTAGTGATCATTTTAAGCTCCAGAGACTAAATAATGTCACACACTCAAAGGACATTATGACCTCTGGCATGACCTCAAAGTGTTACTACGATACATAATTAAAATAATCGTATTAAACACATTGACATCGTACCAGAGGTTGAAAAGTACTCCAGTGTGTGTAGGGATGTTCCATGGAAATTTTTCCGTGGAAAAACTTCCGACGGAAAGAAAAATATGGAAATTTCCCAGACTTACCCATATTTTTCCATAAAAGTGGAAAAATTGAAATTTCTTACTCTAATTGTAGTTGTAATTAAAATTTAATTTTGATAATGAAACACACTCTGTTTTGACAACTACAAGAAGTGTGTACAATCTGTGAAGATGAAGATAGCCTCACGTGTGGATTACAATGAATAGCTTTTTGAGAGCGTAATAATTTGCATAACTACGTGCTATCTAGTATTCTTCATAGTCCGTTGTAATGCAATTGGCAACTTTACTGAAATAATTCTGTTTGCATGTATTGAAGGATGCTAGATATGAAAAATAAAATACTCATTGGACTGGAACTCGAACCTCCTCTCATTTGCCGGGCGAGGACTTCACCACCGGAGCTACCAAGACGGTTACATTCCGATACACACGGTGGTAGAGCCCTTGCCTTTCAACTGAGAGGTCCAACGGTTCAAGCCCTGGTCCTGCCGGATATTTCACATGGCACTTCAATTCATCTCTAGACTACTGCGGAACATTTTCGAATAACGTAGGTAATCCAATGTTTTGGGTTATTTTTCCTAAAATTGGAAATATTTCCATATTTTTCCGGAAATTTTTCTGGAAATTTCCGAAAAAATATTTTTCTGGAAAATTCCCATCTCTAAGTGTGTGGCATTATTTTGTGTAGAAAATGGTTGCCAATATCCGATTTTTTTAAAATTCCAGTAGTATGAAGACAAAACAAAAAATACACTAAAGAACCGTGCGCATCCCGTTAACTTTCTGATTCCTCTTAAGAAATATAACTTGCTAGAAACTGATTATGATTGACTTATCCATCATAAAGAGACTTACAGTTTGGTGGTGGCGAAGTTTCCGACGAATCTCGTACAACAAATAGAAGTTGAGCATTGCTGCGACCAAGTTGATACATCGGAGGTAATAAACATCGCACAAGTTCACTCCCGTTAGGAACTCAAGCGGCATCAAAATACCCACGCTTAGTAGATACAGCCCTGGCAGAGTCGTAATCTTTGGATCCCACTGCAACAAATAAGAGCACATAAACATGAAATGAAAACTCATCAGTCATTGGAATTAAACAGTTAGTTAGGTACCTAAGAAAAACACATTGTTGTATTAAAATGAGTTTTGACATGGCTTGCCGCTTACTGTTGCCTGAAACTTGGCTAAGGATCAGGGCCGGCCCTGGACTATGGGATGCTTCGGGGGTACTTGTTTAGGGGAGTGGCAGATTTCTATCAGACAATCATTGTTTTTAATGTTATTATGACAATTGGCAACAGAATTGTGAAAATCCTCATGAAATAACTGTCGTTGATTGTTGTTATAATTTTCATTAATAATATCAATGGATAATTATTTAAAAATAAAAGTGTTAGTAGGGTATTGAAGGGTTATAAAATAGGGAACATAAAATGACGGACTGCTCTAAACGTCAATTAATTTATTTACCTACCCCCTCGGCACTTTCGGCATTTAATAACATACAGAACAGGTATACGAGGTCTGTTAAAAAAGTATGCCGACTTATTTTCTTTCTCTGCAACCAGTAAAGTTGAAAAGTTGCGATAGGTGCCAAATGTGGTAGTGAACTTTACTGCACATGCGTGATTTTTTCAGCCTCGCCTGATAGTTGGGCGCCATCAGGCAGCCAGTGAACAATGTTGCCTAACAGCCGCTCGTCCCATTTTCCGAACTTCCGTTGACACTGAGACAGGCAGCCAACGAGAAGTAACTCGCAAGGTCTTCCCCAAGTGATCGTGAAAGATGATCATTTGGTGATCGAAGATCATCATTGATCATCCGAGAGACTTCAAACTGTCTTATCAAGAAGTTCTACATTGTGTTCGTTATGCAGTCGTAATGCAAGAGACCGAACCTGTGACCGACAGGAACTGGTCACTAATTCATCACAACTCTCGGATACATTTTTACCCCCGGTCTAAGATTTCAAGCTAACAACGGGGTTCGACTGGCCCGCTACTCTACAGGTCCTCTCCTTATGATTTCCAGCAGTTTCCAAGCTGATGATGTCGTGTTACGTCATCGCATGTGAAGTGGAAATGAAAATTTAAAATTGCGACGAGCGGCTGTTAGACAACATCGTTCAACGAGTGCCTGATGGCGCCCTACTTATTAGGCGAGGTTGAAAAAAATCACGCATGTGCAGTAAGGTTTACTACAACATACACCTCTCGCAACTTTCAGCTTCTGATGGTTGCAGAGAAAAAAAATAAGTCCGCTTATTTTTTGAACAAACCTCATATAGGCATAACAGACAGCCTGGCAAAGCATTGAGAACAGTGCTTATTGGTGGTAGATTGTTAGGTATTCAAAATTACTCTTTTTAATCAACCCAAAGCCACCATTTACCACTTAACCATACAGTTATTACAAATAAAACTGATTCCCAAATTCATACATGTGGAACATACTACCTACCTACCATAAAAACTAAAACTGCAATGAATTCCCAAAATATAGCAATAGATACACAGTTATAACAATAAAAAAGAATCTTCAGTTTTAATGATTTTAAATTCTTGATACATATTTTTAATTAGCAAGTAGGTATGCATGATCTATCTAGTGCAATATTTCCTATAACTTACTATGATTGTACACTCAACTTGATGTTGCAATCAATGTACAGTTAGGCTCAAATGCAAACAATTTACGACCCCGTCTCGTTTTATTCGTTAAATTGTGCATTACCAAGCCAGAAGCTACTAGGTGTGAGTTCCACAATAGGAGCGAGTTGGGCGTTGACGTCAACATAGGTTTTACGGGTTAAATCAAACTTGCTGCGTCAACAAACGAGCTCAAACCAGTACCCATAAAGCCCAAACAAAAAAGGTTGGGCTTTCTGATCCAACATGGATGCCTGTATTTTCATTCATTCGACTCAAGGTCACACCCAGGTGATTACGTCACAATGTTAAAAGGATAGGGAAACTGGGCGTTTGGATCCAAATACGGTATGCACCCTAGAAGTAGGTAGATGTACCAGTCTCTAGACATGTGCCAATAAACAAAAACACTCGAAATTGAAAAATCTGCTGCTGGCGGAACATGAACCACTGGCCTTCAGATACTCGAACACACTAGGTACCATTGCAGCAACCAAGTTGATGCAGGTAGTAATACATGAACACGTTGGCAGTGCATATTAGTCAAATCAACAGGTCAATGGTCTGAAACCTCTCGGTGGCAGTTCTTGTTAATTTGTATTTCTATTGCGTAAGCACTACAAATACTGCATTCTCCTCCAATTCATCCTATACCAATACTAATACAAATACTACAATAAATCAAACTAATGTCAGAGGTGGTGTAGGAACTATGCTGCGATGTCATGCCATAATATTAGTTATGAAGTGGGCATCAAAAATCCATTAATAATGAACTATGAAGCTTCGTTTTTATTACCAGTGTTTTATCCTATGGCGTTTTCCACTGGCCACACTAGTTCTGCACTCTGTTCGAAATTTGCATTGATTTTTGTATGGTGACGTCATTTCAGTGCAACCCCAGTGCGGCCAGTGGAAAACGCCACTAGCACATTTTAGTACATTTTAACATTTTCCTGGTATATATCATCTCGTTTTATTAACCTTTGTTAGCTGTGTATACATTCTATTATTATATTGCCATTATTCTACTGAGAATAAAAAGTGTTAAATTCATAGGGATGGAAATTGACCGGTCAAATACTTTTTGGGTCAATTGACGTCAAATGACCGGTCAAATACAAAAATCGCAAAAACTGTAATTTTTTTATACTCGGTAAGTATTTTATTGAGAACTTGCTTTTTCAATTTAATACACATTTTTTAGCACCGAGGTACTTTGTTTGATTAAGTATCCATATTATCATTAAAATATTATTGATTTCCTGTATCAAGTTGAGTGGCAAGTGCGATATCAGTATCATCCGATGAAGCCAAATCAAAAACTTCATCATTTTCTTCTTCCCATTCTTCTTCTTAACACAAGTTTGAGCCATGTTAGGCATTTTCAACATGTTTAAATGCAAATTTATACAATTTGGGGACGAAAAACATTTTTATATTTTCGGTCAATTGACCCAAAGTATTTGACCGGTCAAAGTCAATTGACCTCGTACATCCCTATAAATTCATAATATTTAATCATGCTATCTTAGAAAATAGAGGAGAGTTGATTGAGCCCCGGTTGAGCCACTGAGTGAGCATAGGTCACTAGTCTGCTAGTAGTTTCATATCTGAACAGAGTTTAGTAATAAAAACAACTCTAACACATAGTTTCATAAAAACAATCGGAAATAGGTATCAACGCAGTTTTTGCAATATTGTATCTAGGTATACCTACTTGAAGAATTTTAATTTTGAACTTAAAATTTACAATATGGAAGGGGACATGGACACATGAAGTTCAAATGTAATTTTAACATTTTATCTATTTCCTTTTTCTCTTTTCTTAGTAGTACCTACCTAGTATTCAACTTTCAAAAAATATCTCCTTGTAGGTAGCCTACCTAGAGCTAGGAGGTAGGTAATAAACAATTTGAGCATAGTCATTTAAATGCTACAAACTGCAGAAGGCCATGTGGTCCTCAACAAGGCGATATTTATAAAATAAAAAAATATATTTATAGATGGCATATCTATAATATATATAGATGGCATAAGTTTGCATCACTTCTAGAATATGAGTCAATTAAATGCACATGACATGACAAGATGTTATTCGAAAATTCAGTAGGTGTCTAGGTATTAATTAGAAAAATAATAAAAACCACTTTATATATCCAGGTGCAACCTCATACCTATTGAGTGTACAGCTTACAGCCGCCTCGTTATGTTGTGATAAAAGCCAGCAATAAAACCAGTCTTGCAAATCCCCCCTCTATACACAAATCACAATATTTTAGGCAACTTAAACTACAACGTCTACGCATGACTGGTAGTCGCAATAGGGGGTAAGTTTTATCAGGACATATAGAGGTGACTATATTACCTACCTACTCAAATAAGGAATGGTTGGCAGGAGTTTAAGGGGCACAAACTAGAGGATCTCGAGAAAAAATCATATCATGCAGTAAAGTCATCTGAGATTAATTTCCAATTTCCATTACCTCTCGAAAATTGCCAATACAGTAGTTAATGGCCTGAGGAATGTGAAAAACTTCATCTAGGTAAGGCGTTGGTTGAATTTTGTAAATTGTGTTAAACACATAGAGAGTGATTCCCAACATCATTCCTGAGAGACCACAGCATATTGCTTTGGGAAAGATTGCAGTCTTTGCTAGGTTAGTCATGACTCTTCAACTATAATTCGAACTAAGCGTATTTAATATTGTTCATATCATGAGTATTACACACACATATGCTATTGCTAACTTTGAGATCAAAGAAAACACTATAAGAGTCGAATTTATCACTGCAAAGAATAATTTGAGCAAGAAATTGACAGCAAAACCGCCATTTTATTTCACTCTCACAACAGAAACAGACATCAAAATCGTGATTCGTGATTCGTGAAGCAAGCACCGACCGTTGGACCACTTTGAAGTTTGGAAGTGTCTATCCACACGGTAGTCGTGACGTCACACGGCTTTTTATGCCGTGCCAAAAGCTCGAAACCAGCGTTTACCAGCTCGAAAACCAAGGCTAAACTGTAAACGCAGCTTTAAGCTGCGTTTACAGTCCGTTCGGGCAACGGTTGCTTGCAGCCGGCAACGCGTATTGACCAATCAGGAGCCAAGGCCACCCGTGTCGCAGCGACGCGGCGACGCGACACAAAAGATGGGCATGGTTCATCTTTTTCGGTTGCGGCTAGAGATTATAACTGCTGTGATCGCCGATATGTGTTGCTTTCTTGTATTTTACAAACAATATACCACAAGAAGAGTATTTATATAAACATTTGTTATATTATGTAGTGCTAATGATTTATTTTCTCTTCTTTAAAATTCAACCTTGAATCGATTCTGTGCATGTTGCTTCTAGCAGCAACCGTTGCTCTGGCGGACTGTAAACGCAGCACGGCTTTTTATCCCCACGGTTTTTAAGATAATGGATGGACCTGTTGCGGGAAAAGCGCGTGCGGGTAAAGATGGAACTAACGAGAGAACGTTTTGGGGGTATTTGGTCGTGTAGCATGGGCTTTTGGAACGCAACTCGCGTTTTGGGGATAATTTATGTTTGAGTGATAATAACAACGAAAAGAATACTTACCTATCACTTTTCTTGTACCATTTCCCTCAAATCACCAAAACCACCCAAACCCTCCGAAATGCTTTAAAACAACGTTTAATATCGGACCTGACATTTCGTCTGCCGCCATCTTTAACCTTGGTGGGAAACAAGTAGTGAAAGACCGCCAACTTTTCAAATAATCCGTTAATAAAATATTTCGTCTTTAAAATGAACTTAAACTATATTATAATTGTTGTATTGCTTACCAAAATTTGTACTAATACTAATCTATACTAGTTTCAATGTCTAATCAGCTCAAAATCATTGAAAACAATAATCAAGTTTGAATTTGAAATATTGCGCCAACTAGGTCGTTGCTGGGAAGTGGCCTAAAAGCACAAGCCACACGGTCGCACATGGTAAAAGCCCATGCTACACGATCATATACCCCCAAAACGTTATCTCGTTAGTTCCATCTTTACCCGCACGCGCTTTTCCCGCAACAGGTCCATCCATTATCTTAAAAACCGTGGGGATAAAAAGCCGTGTAACGTATATTACGTAACGTAATAATGTTTTTACAATATATTTTTTTTTTTAATGATTAATGATTTTAATTATTGATGACCAGCCAATACTATAATTTTATTTGAATTATTTGAATTATAATTTTATAATTCAAATAAAATTATAGTTTTAGTAGCTATTAGCTAATTAATAGTATTAGCTCTATCAAGCTATAATATACATGGTACAATAAAAATACAAATGCAATACATTTTACAATACATATTAATAATAATAATAATAATAATACATCACTTCACTTCAATACATAATTAGAATAGAAGTCAATTATTAATTATAAATGATAGTAAATAATGAATTATGAATATGAAATAATATGATTTTTTTCAAATTTATAGTTTAGTAGAAATGTTACAGTGTCAACAACATTTGATAGATTCATATTAAACATTATAGTCAGAGCCAGTTGTTTGTGGTTGTTTATTCCTGTGAGACTGCTGTGCAAAACCTTTTGATTAAATGGACTAAAGATAAAGAAGAGAAGTTAAACACACTTGCCATATTCCTTGATTTAAAACGAACTTTCGAAACAATTAATAGGAATAGGTTATTGGAGAAATTACAGTTTTGTTTTGGGATTGATGGTAAGGTAAAGAATTGCATCGAGCAGTATCTGAGCGGAAGATCGCAAAGGGTAAGATTCGGTGAAGAAATTTCGGAAAAAAAAATTGTGACGTAGGGGTGCCTCAGGGATCCACACTAGGCCCGCTACTTTTCATACTATATGTTAATGATGTGTCTGAGTGTGTATCAGAAGAGAAATGTTTCTTAAATCTATATGCCGACGATATGGTGGTATCATGTAGTGGGGAAAATATGCAAGAAATAACAAAAGTTCTAAATGAAGAAGTCTGTAAGATAATTGAATGGTTACGAGTGAACGAGCTGAAACTAAATGAGGGAAAGACTAAACTGATGATTGTGCCGGGTAAAGTTAATGTTGATCGTATTGATAATTTTCAAATTAATGGTTGTGAAATTGAAATTGTGAGTGAATACAAATACTTGGGCATTATATTAGATAGTAAACTTAATTTTAAGTCTCATATGCGGTACATAAAAAAGAACATATCAAAAAAAGTAGGATACCTTAAGAGAGTTAGTGGGCAACTGTCCTTGTGGTCGAAAATTATAATTTACAACTGTATAATTAAACCTCATTTTGAATTATGTAGTACTGTTATGCTGGATGCAAATCAAATGGACCTAAGAGCATTGCAAATATTGCAAAATAAAACAATGAGGTACATAGGTTTGGAACACCAGCCAAATAGATTTACTAATTAAACTAGATTGGAATAGTGTGGAAGAAACAATCAATATTGCTGCTATGATTTTTATATTTAAGATTAAAAAAGGATTAATGCCAGTGTACCTTGATCATTTACTACAACAGAGAGGTTAAGGACATGATCACAATACTAGGAATGTAAATAATATATTTTTAAAACAATGCAAGACAAATCTAGTTAGGAATAGTATTGCATATGGTGCAATTAGAGAGTATAATAAGTTACCTGAAGATGTAAAAAATTGTAAAGATTGTGTAGTATTTAGAGATATGGTAACAAAATTAATTAGAGAAAAAAGGTAAAAATTGTATTATAAAAATGTACTGTAATAGCTAATAAAAGATTTCAAAATCAAAATCAAATAAAATAGGCCAAAATTCGTTTTTAATATTCTGAAAGGGGTGAATTGGTGGTGATAATTATGTTAATTTTCGCGATTGGTGGTGAAATGGAAAAACAATGATTTTTGTAAGAATAAGTATGAAATATGACGCGCGAGCGAGCCGCAATACTACCAACCCCCCTCCCACTAGCGAGACTCGGCGCGTGCGCATGCACACCCCTGTTCAAGGTCATGTAGATGCGTCATTTCATGCTCAGTAGCCAATCAGCTGGCACCCCCATACACTCTTTCACAGAACGAGGAAATTTTTGTAAAATATATACTCGGAATCGGGAAATGTTGCAAAACACATAGGTTTGGGACAAAATCGCGTGAAATCGCGAGAATTCGTCAATATCGCGTCAAACTACAAATTTCGCGAAAATTCGCGAGAAAAAGATACATATATTTGGAATCAGGAGTGTATGAAACGTAAAGATATTACAGAAAATTCATGTTTCTAAACATTTCGCGTTTATCGTGGAAACCATAAACAACTGGCCCTGATTATAGTTAATCATGTAAACAACCAAGTAGAATAAGGTTATGAGTTCTAAAAATAAAAACTTGATTATGTATACAATTTATAATTAGTAATTACATATGACTTATAGTAACTAGTTCTTAAGGTAAGTACCTCATGGAGTATACCAAAAACCATTACCTGCCAGTGGGTCAAGTCTCCAGACAGAGGGGTTACGAATTATCTTCAGGCATTCCCGTCTAAATGCTGTCACGTTATCTGAGTCTCTAACATAATATATGGGTAACTTATTACATAACTTTGCACCTTTTGAGAATATGGAGTTGTTACCAAAAGTAGATGATGTTCTTATTACTGGTAAGTCTTTTACTTGCCTAGTGTTACGAGCATGAGAAGTATTAATGAATTTTTCAGTAAGGTAAGAAGGTCCTAGACCATGAGCGATTCTAAAGATAAAAGTTAGTGTGTTAAGAACGAATAACGATACTATTTGACGATACGCTGTCCTGTTTAACGGTGGTTCATGATTCAAGGCTGCACACATTCTAAGAACTGAAGTGCCTTTGTGTACCCATAATATTGAGCGCATGACTTTGTTCTGTAATTTTTGGAGTTTATTTATATGATTTTGATTTAAAAGAAAGAGTAAGGAGCTACAATAGTCGAAGTGAGGCGTTATTATGGCCTGGCATATGTGTATTTTGCTAATGATTGGTGTAAGTCGGAGCACTTTCTCTGAAAAAGAGCAACCTCTTCTTCGTTATTTTCCTAATTATGTATTGTCCATGTCTATTATATACTCTATGTCTATTATATAATTTACTACAAAACTAAGGTTCCATTCATAATTCTTCATTTACAAATAATTTTCATCAAATATAATATGATATTAATTCAAAATATCACATTTTTAATCTTTGATATCATTTCATGTCTTGCTGTCGTTTCAAAAACACCGGGGGAATAGAACTCCATCTTAAGCGGCGTTCTAGAATTCAGCGAAACATGCAGCTCTACAGCAGACATCTAGCAAAGTGTTCATTTATTCAGCGCTGCAGCGACTGCTGCGTGCATCAAAGTGTTCTTAATTTCAGATCTAGCAACAAAATGGATGCAAAATGGCGGCGTTTGTTTATGTTGATATGTGTATCAATGATTTAAATTGACAGTTATGCGTTCGTTTATGAAATGCTGATGAATCTGAGAGGTAAATATATGTTTCTCTAATATAATATGCCGTATTATTGCATAGTTTATTGCGTTATATTTCATTGCATTTTTGCTTTGACAACGACGTCCATGTTTTCAAATCTTGCCGCCACATTCATCTAGCAAAACTAAGCAAATCGTTCATAAATTAAGCAGGAATTCATCTAGCAGGACGCCATTTTCTCGCTACAGCGCTGCATTTTTCGCTGAATTCTAGAACGCCGCTTTATTCACTCGGCTAAAAAGACCATGCTATGACGTCACACGGCGTTTTAAACAACCGTGTGGATAGTACTGTATTCTATATGCACGGTTAAGAAAAGCCGTGCGGCTTCAAAACACCGTGGGAATAGACCCGGCCTTGAAGTTTTGCCAACATACATGCAATACCTAAACTGTACCAACTTAACAAGCAGCCGCCATTTTGATTTTTGATTTCATCTGACTGGGCTCGCTCGTGTGATTTTAGTGTGATTCGCGTTTGCAAATAGTTGGTCAAATTTATTCTTGTTTTATATTCAAGCTTCTCGTTGTAAATACATATTAATGTACAATGAAGAGGAAATTAAAATCGTCTTCGGGAGGTGTTTTGGTCGGAAAACCTGTACAAAAGAAGAAAATGAAACCTAACCTTAGTTCTATAGTTTCAACAACACGTGTTAGTAAGAACATGGGTAAGACAAGCAAAAAGAAGAAGAGACGTACTGATTTTAGTTCTTTGAGTGTTGATGATTTCATGAGTAAGGTGGTGGAAGACTCTGATAGTGACGATGATGAAAGTTCAACTAACGTCAACAATGGGGTAGCACCGAAAAATGGTAATGGTAGAGTATATATTGCCGATGAGGCTGAAGAAGGTGAAGAGGCATTGGATGATTCGTCTGTAGCAGATGAAGCTGACGACGAGGAAGAAGATGAGGCGGAGAATTGTGCCGAGTTCATTGATGACCAGGCCGAGGAGGATAATACATTCAGAGAAGATGACGATAGTGTCGATGAGGATGATGATGAAGAAGATAATAATTCTGATGTAGCTGGATCAGAAGAGGATGACAGTAAAGATTATGCAGGTATGGATTTCCAGGCACCTCTGACGTGGCTAAGTACATTTTTAGAGAATAGAACACCATCTACGCATTAATTATGTGCACATATTTTTTAGACTACCTACTAGGGTCAGTGTCCCAGTTCTCGTCACCCTTTAGCACAATTCAGCATAAACTAATTTATAAAACAACTGTTTGTGAAATGTCACAACTTTGCTGCATTCCATATGATAAATTAGACCTTGAAGATTCAATTCTTATTGGTCATTGCTAGCAGGGTGAGCTCAGAAAAGTTATTTTACAGTTTAAATGAGCAAAAAACCACTTACCCAAATCTCGTCCACTTGAGAAATTCAATATTAAAGTGGTAGAGTATGGTTAATTAATGGTTAATGGAGTATTCATGGCGGTCGAGATTAGGGACGTGGACGAGAACTGGGACACTGACCCTACCTACAACAGGGTGGTAATAATTGCAACTTATTTGATTGTAACAAAACCTCATGACTTAACTGACAATCATGGATATGCCCATTCATTTAGTTTTCATTAATTGTCATTTGTCAACAACAAATGCAAATGTAACTGTATGAAAATTATAAAAGAAATTTTCGGTTCCGGTTCTAAAGAATAATTAGGTGGGTAGGCCTACTAGAGGTTCGGTTCTCGTTCCTGTTCAAAGGTTCCAGTTTCATACCAATCTCAAACTCTTCATCTTTAATATAAAAGGAGGTACCTACACCCAACATTACACCCAACAAACGGTAACGAAACGGATTGGCTGTTGGTCCTTGACAATCAATCCTTGTTATTATCAATGAAATCAGAGCTCACCTACTAGTAAGTTACTATCATTTAGATGACGAGTTACATAGACTTCATCGGATAATAATACCATTCACATTTTTTTCAGCCAATCAATTTCTTTCAAATACCGTTTCATCATTTGTTGAATGTACCTAGGTAGGTACTTAATTGTCAATGTGGTACCCAGTTGAAGCGAGAGGTTCTGAAGAAGGAGTATGTTCCTTCATTTCTAGTTATTAATAATGTTAATTATCTCCCCACTAGATTTGCCGGCTTCTGTTGACGATGAAAACGATGACGATGAAGGCATGTCTGCTACTAGCCACAAAAAGTCACTGCAGAAGTTGCAAGACACAGATCCTGAGTTCTACAAATACCTGGAGGCAAATGACAAGAAACTGCTACAGTTTAATGTTTCCGATAGCGATTCTGATGAGGAAGAAGAAAAGTATCACAAACCAGACGAAGACTTAGAGGTAAACAGTACATACTGTAGTTACTGTAGGAAATTAATTAATGCTAATAATTGTGATTGTAATCCTTAGTACTAACTTCTTTCTCAGTGGCATTAACAAAACATATTGTGTTAAATGTCATAAGGTCTTGCTAATTCTTCACATCTGCCGCTATTTCCTAACTGATAGTTATTTTTTTCCCCACAATATTTCACTGTGCATTAGAAATGTGCATGGAAGCCTGTGAATACAGTAGAATCATTTCCACCAATCTTTTGTTACTTCTTCTCTGTGTTGTTGTTTTTGTTACTGATCTCCTTTACCCCATCTTTCTCTCACTCATACAATTTACATTAGGTCTGTATTCAACAATCAAGTTGTTTATCTTTCATACCTCAATTTTTTTTCATCTTGACAACCTATCATGAAATTATGGGTAAACCACAGCAGAATGTGCCTTGATGCATTCTCTTTCAATGCACAATGATGGTAGGTACACCTTAGACTAAGTAGGTACCTACCTAGGTATTGTACTGAATTCTACCTACAGAATGGTTAATAATTTGGTACCTGTACCTACTGATGAAAGATTATTTTTTGCATACCTACTGTCCAATATATATTTCTTTGATACATACTGGAGGTAGTCACGCGTGACTCACGACTTTTAGCGTGAGTGTGCGTGAGTGTGCACACCACTGCTAATAGTCATGCGTGAGTGTGCAAAGTTTCTTGTCACGCGTGAATCGTGACACGCGTGCCACGCGTGACTAATATTCACAACTGTGATCTTTTGGTCTACTTCAGAGTTTCTTCAGTCTTGAATATATAGATTTTAAAATAGATTGTTAGAATGAAAAAATGCGAACTTATTTTCATCAATATTTATATTTTATATGGGTTTCTTTTCATTTAGTGTATATGCATTTCCTTTCAATAGATATTGGAGTGGGTTAAATAGTTTTGGGTCGTATTCACTGACCAGCTCTAAAATAGTAACCTTTTTAAATAGAATTGTTCCGTACATTGCAATAAAAACGCCCTGCGGGGCATGATTTTCTTCATTTATACATAATTTTTTCATAACAAACAACAGATTTTGTGCGTTTTGGCCAAGGATGTCATTTTGGTGGTCTGTAAAGTTGCGATGTAAAGTTGCGATGACACTTTGTAGGTATTTATCATAGTAAGTGACTGCGTGAGTTGTAATTCGTGAGTGTGCGTGAGCGTGCATGAGTACTGAGATTTCCTGCGTGAGTGTGCGTGATCGTGAGCGAAATGCATATCCCGCGTGCGTGAGTGAAAAACGTGACCGCGTGACGTGACCGCGCGTGAGTCAAAAATCACTCACGCGCTCACCTCTAATACATACCTACTTAGAGGCGATTGTAAAAATGTCAACACTAGCTACCCTGTAAAAAATCGACTAATGTTATTGTGTAGGCACGATACGTAAAGCACTGTATACATCATTAACGTTTAAACAATGTTGTGACTCCAGGTTGCCAGTGAAGACAGTGACTTTGAAGCAGATACTGAAGTGGAGGTGCAGGAAGGCGTCATCACGATGAAGATGATCCGCGAATGGCAGGAGAATATCCAGACCGACAAATCCTTAGGCACCATCGCCGACGTCGTCAGTGGTTTTCATGCTGCGTTGATTCGAGTTACTTCGGCTGATGAACCTTGCAAGTTCAAGGTGGATGGAAGTGCTGGTGAGTTTGACATTGATACCTGCACATTATCAGATGACTTGTTTTTGAATGCTGATCCCAGATACTGGATTCTCTTGTAATTGCTCAACCCTCGCTCTACAAATCTGTGCGTACATCCTGAATGTCATTTCAATGTTTCTCGAGATGAGCTCAAAAACCAGTAGGTACTCTCGAAAACCAATTAAAATCGGTACTTTGCACAAAACGGATTGGCTGCTGGTCAGGTTCCTTGACAATCAATTCTTGTTATTATCAATAAAATCAGAGCTCACCTACTAGAGTTAGATAATGCATTAGCAATGACTTCATGGGATGATGCCATCAAACCTTTTTTAGACAATCATTTTCTTTCGAGGTACTGTTTATTATTTGTTCGAGTGCCTTTATCCAATCTTACTCATAATGGTGACTGACTTACAGTGACAACAGTCTTCTTGAAAGAATACTTCAATGTACAACCACGGCAATAGGTCCCTATCACCCTCCATTCATCCCCCACCACATTCAAACAACTTTTCCAGTTAAAAGGGTCGAGGGGGAGGAGGCTAAACTAACGTAAATGTATGGAAAGGGGAAAGTAGGGTGGGGTGATAGATAGCTACATATTGCTGCCAGTGTACTATAACATTACCTTTTTGTTGACTTCAGTCAATTGGCTATTAATAGCTTGATTTGGGCCTTCTTCTAAGATACAGAAATATTAATCAATAATTACCTAGTACGTTTATGATGGTAATAGCTAGGGGTGTGCGAGTACTCGAAATTTCGAGTTCGAGTCGAGTTTGGGGGGTGAATCAAGTCAAAAAGGGTTAAACTCAACTTTTTCAAGTTTTCAAATTTTTTTTTTTTTTTTTAAGACAATATCTATCCTGCCTACATCTTTAACAGACCCCTACCTACTTCTTCCATCAATAATCCACTCCTCAACTCACAAGAACACATGAATTTCTGTTAAAAATGTCACACAATGAAATAATAATGAAGCATTGTTGGATGAAATTGTTGAGATTTGGGAATTATGATACCTATTCCTGCTGATAAGTGACATAACTCGTCTAAGTGCTTCTGACAATACTTCTAGGAATGCAAAAACCCAGAATTCTTGGCCTAAGGAAGTTGTAGGGTCTTTGGCCTTTACATTCTATGTAGTGCCTAGTACCTAGTAGTATTTCTAGTTGCAGATTGCATGGATATTTTCCCCCAAAATACAGTAGCTGTTAAAGCTTAGATCTTTACTTGTCATTCCAAGCTACAAATTTCTAGTAGCAGCACTTCAAACCCCAGTAGTATGAGAATCAAAATTATTTACCTATACACATCTTATCTTATAATATGAAATTACATGAATGGGGTTGTTCACTGCCATTTGCTCTCACTCGCAGTGCTAGCGGCAATGGAGGTATCTCCCTCTGATTGGTTGGTCTCTGAATCCAAGATCTATGAATCAAACTCCTGCCAAGGTTTAAAAACCTTCCATTCCGCTAGATGCATTTTGATTGGCTCTCTCCCGGACGATTAGAACAGCAGCGCCATCTACAATAGTTTTGCGTGAACAACCCCATTAGCAGCCCTACAATGTATAGATGATGTATGATTAATGTAAATATTTCTATTCATTTTGTGATGGACGAATAATAATTTTATGACCTAATAGTACATAGGTGAAAATTTGCTGAACATGACTCGAACTCGACTCGAAAAACTCGATTCATCTCACTGACTCGACTCGACCTTAAAATATCAAACTCGCACAGCCCTAGTAATAGCACAATAACCGAGAATTAAGAATGTCCAGAATCATGATAAATTGATACTAATGCACCAAATTACACCATTAAGTGTATTTTGGTTTCCAGCTCTTCAGTGCTAAGCTAACCATAAAATTGAATACAAATTACCATCATATTATCTGACAATTTGACATTTCATTTTGGCTATTACATTTACAGTGTTCAATGGGGTGGTGCAGTTATGTGTACTTGAACTGCAGCCTGCTCTGAAACGTTTTCTACATCTGCCATCCGGTTCTGCGGGTAAACATATTCAGCTGCAGAAATGTAAGAAGTGGAAGAAAATCAAGCCACAGCTGAAATCCTATCTGCAAAATCTTCTCAGAGTGAGTTTTATAAACTTAACTACCTCCCACTGAACAGTTACTTTGTCAACAGTACTCGCAGAAAATTTCGATTCCGATGGTAAAAAAATCCTAGAAATGCATTAGCTCTGGGCTGTACGTGACATTTGTGACATTTAATTGCATATACTGCTGTGAAGTTAGTTATTTTAATTCAAATATTAAAAACCACAAAAAACCATAAAAAGGCGGCACCTACTTTTTTCTTAATGGCTTGACTGATTGTTTTCAAAATTAAACAGCATAGAGATAAAGAGTACTGTGTCTCTAGTGATCCAAAAAAATAATAAAAAATGTTTTTTCTCGTTTGGAGGAAGTGCTAACATGTGCAATATATGAGTCTTTTTGGCACCTCTGCCCTGAAATAACTTAACAAAAAATAGATCTGTGTGGCTACTAGGGACACAGATCTACTCTTTATCTATAACCTGTGAAAATTTGAAGACAATCGGTAAAGCCGTTAGAAAAAAGTAGGGGCCGCCTTTTTGTGCTTCATAAAACATGGATTTCATCAAGTATTGTAGGCTCTTAATTAATAGTTTGACTGCATTTCCAGGAGTGTTGAGGAGGTACTATAACTTTTCTGATCTGGTTTAATTATTATGTATTATATTAATTATAATATTAATTCATTATATTAATGAATTCAGTACCTATGTACCTGACAAAAAAAATTATTAATAATTGATGTAATTGATGACTCTTTACTAGAGATGGGTCGATACCACTTTTTCACCGATACCGATACTCACTTAATGATTAGCGATACCGATAGTATCGCCGATACTTTTGTTTCTTTATATTTCTGTAGTTCCTGTCCACCAAAGTCTCAATTCAATCAAAATTCACAAAACTAGAGATTTTTTTGGAGATTATGTGACTGTCACTTGCAACCTTGGCTCGGATTGGTTGAGGCATCTGCCAATGGTGATACAGCTCACTGACGTTTTGCCAATGAGCACCAATGGCGGGAAAACAGCCACAATTCAAAATTTCAACTAAAAAAGTAATAAGTATCGAAGTATCGAAAGTATTGCATTAAAATTGACCAGCGAGTATCGGTATCGGCCCATCTCTACTCTTTACTATGACATTTTTGGTTACTGCTAAAATAATAAATAATTATTTCTATTAGTGTTGTGCCATGTTGTAGTCTATGGGAAATTATGAATATTAATACAAATTGTGTGTATCTTGACAGCTGTTGAGCGGTGTTTCTTCCCCACACATCATATCTGTGTTGCTGAAACACATGCACCAGATGACACCGTTCATCGTGTGCTTCCCTCCGATTGCGCGCAAAGCAATCAAGCAGCTGATCACAATCTGGGGGTCGGGCGAAGATGCGACACGCATCATCGCCTTCCTCTGCATCCTGCGTCTCGCCAACACTGACCATTCGTTGCTCGACTCTGTGCTAAAGGTGAGATTAATATGTCATGATGTGGATGATGCAAAGCAGTATTCCAAAGCAGGGTTTAATTTGGGGGTCATATTCTTTTTTAGCGCTCCATCCACCCACTTATTTTTCGTGATGATAGAGATTAGCTTAAAATATCTTGTTGAATCACGTGCCGGGAACAATGTCCAGCAAGTGTCTCTTGTTAAATTACGAGGTTCTGTTCTGAAAATAATATCAAATATGGTTATTGGAAATACCTACCCGCTTATATTGGCAATATGTTGTGCAAAGGTTCAGATTATTTGTATAAATGTAACACCAGAACATTACTACTATAATATACTACTATTACTACTATAATTTATTTACAAAATGCCTAAATCAGCTTCTACTTAGAACATGGAGGAGGGGCAGCAGGCAAACCGAATCCGACTGAGCCAGTGACATCATTTTTTATTTACTTGATGGGAGCACTAGTCATTTTCATTATGATCTATTATAAGTGCAATTAGACTTTTCTTCTCTAGTGCATCTTAGACAGTTCTAGTGATTGCAGAACTAGGCAAATAAATCTTTAAATGTTTGGACTAGAGGTGAGCGCGTGACTCACGACTTTTAGCGTGAGTGTGCACACCACTGCTAAAAATCGTGCGTGAGTGTTCAAAGTTACTGAGCACGCGTGAATCGTGACACGCGTGTCACACGTGACTAATATTCACAACTGTGATCTCTTGGTCTTCTTCAAAGTTTTTTCAGTCTTGAAGATATAAGACTGAGTATTAGAGTATTATTATTATTATTATTATTAAGTCTATATTCTCAACAGAGCCGAGGCTCCACTAGTGAGAATGTAATATAGAGAAGGGAGGAGAGGAAACCCGGTACCGGCATGTAGCCTACTCCTGACGAAAGATACCAAGGGGGCCAACGGCTTAACGTCCCATCCGAAGGACGGTGTGACATACACAGCACGGGCCTCCACAACCCTTGCCGTCGAGAGACTGATATCAGGTGGAGGGAGGTCGTCACACTAACCCCCAAACGCCCCAGTCTTTCTGGCCCAACGGCAGCAACCTGGCAAGGCAGAGTTGAATGGTCACCCATCCAACCGCTGACCGCGCTCAAAGTTGCTTAACCTCGGTGATCTAACGAGAACCGAGGTATCCAACACACCAGCTGTTGGGTTCAATAATAATAATAGTTGGGTATGTAATAGTAATAGAAAAGCTTATAGAGTAGGTACATAATAGCATGAAAAAATGTGAAATTATTTTGATCGATATTTATATTTTTCGTGGGTTACTTTTTATTTATTGTATTTATAAGCACTTTTTTGTTTTACAGTGGATATTGAAATTGGTGAAATAGTTTTGGGTATTCACGGACCAGCTCTAAATAGTGGCTTTTAATACTAGAATTGTTCACTATTTTGTATTCAATTAACCAAATTAGTTTCTACTTTCTATAATGTTAAAAATAAAAAAACGCCCTGCGGGGCATGATTTTCTTAATTTTTACATAATTTTTTATTATGTACCATCAACAGATTTCTAAGCATTTTGGCCAGCAATGGTCATTTTGGTGTTCAAATTAAAGGGACCCATGATGAGCAAATTTAAATATTTTATGCATCCTTACGTATAGTTATTATCTGGTATAAGTAAAGAGATGTAAAGGTAGTCCATAGCCAGTTACATTTCTCAAGCTACACATTTTGACTCCCCCGCCGACGGCTGCCACCTTATCGCGGTGGTGGGGTTTGTGTGGCCAACGATCCATTGCAGCTACGCCGGCGAGCATATGCTCATGTGTAAGTGCTACCCATGCCGGACAGGTCAGTGGTGAGGTCCAGACAAAGAGCAGCCAGGGTTGACCTAACCATGTCCTCCCTTAAATTTGCGGTCCCCATCGGGCCGGCCTTCCCCCTCGAGATGGTGATCCCCCTGAAATCTGGTTCTGCCGGCCCGAATCCTCACACCCCCCGGTCCGTCCCCATTCCGGCCTGGCCTTCCCACCAGTGCCGGACTCCCCTGGATCGGGCCCGTTAGGTCAACCCCCTCCCAATGTCCTCCACTTAATTCAACAAAGTTTAAAGGAAAATAATTAATGTGCGCAATATAACCTCGTCGTAGACGAGCCGTTAAACCCTATTAATCTAATCTAATCATTTTGACTCAACAGTTCGTTGTACCGAAAGAGTTGAGATGTGTATCAAAAATCTGAGAATCTGACCTAGAGGGACCTCACCCAAACAAAGCATAAGATTTTGTTGTTATCAACGTGAGTGACTGTGCGTGAGTTGTAATTCGTGAATGTGCGTAAGCAAGCATGAGTCCATAAGATTTACTGCGTGAGTGTGCGTGATCGTGAGCGAAATGCAGAACCCGCGTGAGTGAAAGACGTGGCCGCATGACGTGACCGCGCGTGAGTCTAAAATCACTCGCGCTCACCTCTAGTTTCGACAACACCTCAAGTAAATTTGAGAGCGGAAGAAGTCTTCAATCTTTAAATGCTCATTATGCGATTTCTCGGATACCAATATCATCTTTCTTGTTTCTAGCAAATGTACCTGAGCTATGTGAGCAACTGCAAATTCACATCGCCGTCCACTCTAGCTGGTATCAACTTCATGCGTCGGTCTCTGGTGGAAATGTTCTCTCTCAACGATTCAATGAGCTACCAACACGTATTCCTGTACATCCGCCAGCTTGCGATTCACCTCCGCAATGCCGTCACCCTCCAGAAGAAAGAGTCGACGCAAGCGGTACTCAACTGGCAGTTTGTCCACTCGTTACACTTGTGGAGCGATTTACTTGGTGTGAACACACCGTCATTGCAACCACTCCTCTATCCACTTGTACAGGTAGGTAATGAAATGTATTTTTTTACAATGATTAATGAATGCTGACTGGAGACAGCCAACGATGTATACGTCGCTAGCACGTTCACATAGGTAACTCTTATGTTTAATAGATCTCACTTGGAGTCCAAACTTAAGAAATCTGTTAACATTATTTAATATTTAATTACAAACCTAAAATAAAATAAAAACATTAAGAAATTACAATAATGCAATAACTTTATAAATTATACTCATTACATTCTTGTTTTCCATTCATTTTCACTAGTTAAGTTGACCCTGATTAGTTCTCATCCTTCTGCAATCTAAGTCATTCGGTCTGTTTCAGATAATGATCGGCACGGTGAAGTTAATTCCAACGACGCAGTATTTTCCTCTGCGTTTCCACCTGACCCAGATGCTGATAGAGCTGTCACACTGCACTAACACTTTCATTCCGATCCTTCCATTCTTGCTTGAAATTCTCACGTCGTACGATATGAACAAACGACACAAGAAAGTAAGTAACTCTTGCTCGATTCATAGATCTCACTTGGTCCCCAACTTATCAATTACTAGATATTTACCTACATCCTTTTTACATACTTGTTTCACTTTCACACTTTTCTGATGTGATCAATTTATTCACAAGCTTTTTGGTCTCTATCTCAAACTGACAAGTTAAACAATTACGCTGTATCGGAACATCAGCAGCACGATTGTGTAACATTTATTTTGAGACCTACTACTTTTGTCTCAAGCAAATTGGTACCCTTACCACTTCTGGGTGCCTATTCTCGAATCAAAACCGCATGTCATTTCCGCATGATAAACATTTTCAACAAACTCGAGAATAGCACCCTGGCGTGAAGTGACTAGTGAGACATTCGTAAGCTTCTCAATATAAAAGTTATATAATAAGTTTGCTTGGTTAGTTTTATTGAATTACAATTGCTACAATGGTGCATCTTTATTTGTAGGTATCAATGAAGCCGATGGACTTGAAGTGCGTTCTTCGAGTTTCTAAAACAGAACAGACTGAGAATAGCTTCAAAGATGCTGTTGTCGAGTTAATCTACCAACAAATGTTGCAGTACTTAGCTCAAGAGGCTCACTGTATCGGGTATCCGGATATTGCGATTCTACCGCTGATGCAGGTGAGAACTGATGTACATAACACTCTTGATCACTTTTCCCGAGTCGTAACACTTCTACGAATGTCTAGCAAACATATTATTTTGCCATATAAGCATAATTCATGCAATGGGATTTCCAAATATAGATACATCTACCTAAGGTCGGGGACAGGCTAAGTTGAACCCTGTTTAGCTTTGCCAGGTATAGGCCGGCCCATGCTAGCGCGGGTTCAACTTAGATACCATTTTTATTTTGTGGAAAAAATAAAAAATTTAGACATGAGGATAGCCCAGGATCAGCATTGTTTTAAATTTGTTAAATTCCATGTACAAAATCTAATAAATCCTCTGAATTAATTAACTTCCCTCTGGAGGATGAAGGACTTCCGAGACCGCAATTAGGCTCAAGCAGCTACTTTCTTGAACTGCACTTTGGAGGCCAGGTTTCAAATCCCGTGACTGACCTAACTGACAGATTTTTTTTCCGTGATTTCTCTCATTTGAAAGACAAGTGCTGGATAGGTTCCGTACTAAATAAACCAAGACAGTGCCTTTCCTGTAATTCATCAAATAATTATCTCCCAATCATTTATAATCATTAATCAATCATTCATAGCCTTAGCCTAATTGCAAAACTGCGTGGCCCATAAAAAGAAAACAAAACCTAAATGGTGGATTTTATCCCTGCCCAACATAGGACTGACCAACATAGAATGCAAGGTCAAACCACTATGAATTTCTTACGTTCCTCAGTTCTCTGTAAAACGGTGAACATTGTCTGTCTAGGGGAGCGGTTATTGCTCGCATGCTATATCTTACAGAAGTAAATCTTCTTTTACTTTGGTGGTTTTTGTTGGCAATGGTGGCCTAAGAATGTTGATCAGTTTTGAAGCATCTAATATATATATATATTTTAAGTTACAATTTCTTGTAAATAGTACACTGCCACACCAAACAAAGCACTGTAATGGCGTGTAACCTGTTTCGAGTAAATCCCCAAAATATGTTTCAAACTCTACTTTGCCACTGGTTAAATCCACAGCTTCAACTCAAGTTTTATCTTACTATGGGCCGGTATTACCATTAGCTACATTTAGCTTAAGCTTCATTTCAGAAAACTCTGTGTTTTACTATTGTATATACTGCGATTTAATTCCCGAGCTTATTTCCTCAGTTTAAATTAACCTCAGCCTTCATCGACTGCAGGTTTTTAAGCGTTGCCGCAGTTTATGCCGCGAATAGTGATACACCACATTTCCCGAAGTGGAGGTTGACTAATCTGAAGATTAAACTAATTGTAATTTGGCCCCTAAATGTAGAAAACTAAATTTTTTGCACGCACATTAAATAGAAAATGATTCCATCGATACCAATACATAACTCAATTTGAAAAATGTTTGTAGGGTGCTTTATGGTTGGTACGGCAGTACACTTTTGCACCTTCTAGTGATGATCTATTTGGTTTGCACCATCCGAACTGTCTCCATATTTACTGTCATTGTCTTTGTCTCTTAGCTACGCAAGTTTCTAAAGGTGTGCAAAGTGAGCAACTACTGCAAAAAGTTCCGATCATTGGTCGACAAGATGGAAGAGAACTCTCGTTGGATCGAGAAGGCTCGCAACGGCACCAATCTCGTGTTAAGTGACCGTAAAGCTGTGGAAGCATGGGAAACGAGCTCAAAACTTCGAGGTCCTCCGTTGGCTGCATTCTATGCCAGCTTCCACACAGTGAACAAACGTATGCTGGCGAAGAGGGCGACAGACAGTGACAAACTGGGCGAGTACAATATTCCGGTCATGAAGAAGCATTCGAAGAAGCAGGAAGGAGACGATAAGCCGGTGGTTCTCTTCCCGTCTGATGATGAGTCTGACAGTGACTCTAGGTAAGAAATAGTGCTTAGTTTGCTTATTTACACCAGTCATCATGTTAATATTGCAAGCTGGCTCGGCCGATAACACTCTTGACTTCAACTCCACTCCTGAGACTCGGTTTTGATTCCCTAGGTCCCTTGGGACTTCAGGTTTATTCTAGGGATGTCGGTGGGTCAGAAAGTCAGGAATCGGGTAAAAATACCCGAAATACTCGGGTCGGATTCGAATAATTGAACCCCCGCTCCAAATAAAATAAATAAATAAGATGAAAAGGAAATAAATACGCCACGTCTATAGCCAGATGCTCAAGAGGATTGAATGACCCTGTCTCTGGGCCAGGCCACTTGTCCTTTAAGGGAATTCGAGAAGGCAGGATAGAATTTGGCAGATGGAATCACTTGAAATAATATAACTGACAACTTCTATCATAAGAAAACACGATTTTATACGCCTTTTCATCCGGCACCCGTGGCTCGATTTTCACTCTGGCCTGCAGCATGTGATTGAAAATGAAAATACAGACATACTCTACAGACAGACTAATACAATACAGACTTACATGTGATGTGATGTGCATGTGATTGAAAATGAAAATACAGACATACTCTACAGACAGACTAATACAATACAGACTTGGTTTCACCCCTACCCCATCCCCCTCACAGCCCGTTCACAAAGCAAGGTCAGTGGCTGTCCTTGAGCGCGCACTGATTCACTGACTAATGGCTAGTGTTGACGCTAGGGATGTCGGCGGGTACCCGGGCGGATCCGGGTAATCAATTACTCGGGTAATAAATAATAATCGCGTGTACCAACAAAAAAAAAAAATTTTTTTTTTTTTTTTTAGAGTGTAGCTGAAAGACACTTGTTTACGCACAGTTATCAGCTGCGTCTCAAGAGGAAGCTCAACGACCTTGCTTGCTCTGAGGGGTGAGAGAGGAATGGGGAAGGAGGGGCGAAATAAATCATGTGTCGGGAGTAGGAAGCGTGGAAAAAATGCGTCTGTTTTTTATTTCAGTCACACTGTAGCACAGTGAAAAAGTTGAGTCCTGGGTAGAAAGGTGCACAAATTCGTGTTTTCTTATGATTGAAGTTGTTAGTTATCAAAGAATGTTATCATGTCCTGTCCTGTTTTCTCAAATTCTTTTCAAGGACAAGCACACAGATGGCCCTGAGAGAGGGTCATTTTCTCCTCTCTCGCAGCTAAGTGCCCCTACCCCCTTACCTAGCCACCCTCCACCAAAAAAAAAAAAAAAAAAAAAAAATTTATTTTTTTTATTTTTTTTAGGGGGGTTCAATTACCCGATTCCGACCCGAATATTTATGACGGGTACCCGATTCCTGATTTTTGGACCCGCCGACATCCCTAGTTGACGCTAAAGTTTAAACTAAAATATTGGTTCTTTTTTAAAAAATTACCCACCCTCGAGTTTTATTGATTATCCGAAACCGCCCACATACCTGAGTACCCGCCGACATTCCTAGTTTATCTACGATTTTCCTTTCTATTAATACCTCTAATAATACAATTTACAGCTCCTTTTCCCTCCATATCCTTCACATACTGCAGCTACCTTAGAGGTTTGTTTCATTACTGTTTAAATTAAACTGAATCCCCCCAAAATGTGCTAGAAATCTTTGATTTATTCCCTTTATAACATAGGTATTTATTTTATTTTAAATTGATATGAATCTTTATATGAATCATTATATTAAATTACAATGTTACATGTTACAACAAGCTGATAGCTCCCCTGTGCAGGCAGGAGTGGGGCATATTGCCAGGCCTAGACTCTACTAGCCTTTTTTTGTCTGGGGCTTAACGTTGCACTGTTCTGCAGCGAGGCTAATGGCGACGGATGAATGATTATGAGGATGATTGGGAGATGATGGTGAAGAGAAGGTAAGGATGGAAGGTGGGAAGGAGGCGGTCGTGGCCTATTAGTACGGTACCTTCCCAGCATTTGCCTGTCGACTGAGGGAAAACCACGAAAAAACCCCAGTCAGGAAGGACGGCCGCGGGAATCCAACCCGGGCCTCCGGAATACAAGTTCAGAGCGTTAACAACTCACCCAACCTGTTCCGTGACTACTAGCATTCTAATTGCATTGGTCTTAAAAATTCATAGTACCTAACTGTCGGGCATCTTTGCCAATATGTTGTCCCAACTCTTGGCACTACCAAAGATAATTGAAGCCTCTAGATGTTACATAGTAATGTTAAAATCTTTCTGTGAGAAATTACGGGAAAAAAACTGAAGTCCCTTGTCTCGTAGTACACCTCGATGCTTTTCTCATCTCTTTTAAAACGAATGCTTCTCCTCTTTAGTTAATCTGTGTTAATTGTTATTGGTACAGGGTTTCCAGCGAAGAGATTATTCCTCCAAAGAAGAAAGCCAAGCGGACGAAGAAAGTGAAAGTGAAGCTTCCATCCGAGTTACAATCTCACCAAGATGAAGACGGAATACAAGAGGACATTGTACAAGATCTGAAGATCGAGGATTTCTAAGCACTAACTGTTGTTTATGTAATTGTTACTCTTCCACACTCTGATTGCCATATTAAAAAACTGTCATTCAGCTTATTTGGTTCAGTACTACATTATTTATAATGTTCTCTTTGAAGGCCCTTCTGGAATCATGCTGTAAGCCATTAGCACTCTTTACATCATATTTCGTGTTTTGATGGATTACAAAGTGAATTAGGTAATGTTTGTATACCTAGTATATTGGTACTAACTAATTACTAATTTTGATATCGAAAGGATTACTAATTTTGATATCGAAAGGATGACATACGATCTAGTTACTTAATATATTCACAAGTTCTTTGGCAGAGGATCAGCTAGTCTTCACATGGAAGAGGAAAAGTATCCCAAGAAATTTAGCCTGTTTTCATTCCTCCTTCCAAAGGAAAAATATTGTTAGCAAAATGTCCTAACTTGTCGATTTCTGTTCGAAATAAACATAAAATGATAACTTTAAAACATAAAATGATAACTTTCTTATCACAGTGACTAGACCCTTGAAGGCCGTGAATAACATTGAGATGAGATGCTTGTCGCCTAGACTAGATAGTTCTCATTTTATGTGATCGCACCCCAGGAGCTAAAGTCAAACATCAATTCCTTCGGTAAAACATCAAGATACAAAGTGTGTTAGAGAAAATGAGGTGAACGGTGACTGATAATGGCTTAAGGACATATTTTATTATTAACAGGCTTTTACGACAAGTACCTAAAATTTTCTATTTCGAACTATAATTCTTTGTAGGTATTATTTATTATTTTTTAGTTTACGCATGTCATATGATTATTCATGTGTCCATATGAGATTAATCTGCGACATATGATTGATGACATACATGATGTTTCAGGCCCCATTTGTTATTAGCTTTCCTGTTTGTATAATGTTAAAATAATGCGCTTCAACAATTACAGAACAATTACAGTAATGTAACTATAATCATTTAAATATGACATGGCAGGTACCATTACCAATGCCTTCAAAATGTAGACATTTCTTCATTTCTTTACATACAATAAAAAGTGTTTATACTCTATTGCACTCTACAAAATTATTGTAAAAAATTAATGATATCAAATCAACCAATCAATGTAAATAATAGAATGGCGTAAAAGCCCTATCACACTGAGTTGCAACCCGTGTATGGAACTGGCAGTTGGAAAATATGGTCGGCCACGCATGTGCAGAGACCGAATTTGGTCAACCCACGGGTTGGTTTGAAAAATAGAGAATTCTCTATTTTTCCGGATCCAACCATTTATTGTGGTATCACGTGACGTGAACTGACCAATGGTAAGGAACCGGAAACGGTGCTTTCTGCGCTACTCAAGAGTGTCAATTGTGGACCAACCAACATCGAACCAAACAGTTGTGTGTGATAGGCTTTTGCCTCTTTTTGCAACAAAAGTTTCCATGCGAGAGTTCCAAATACGGGTTGCAACTCTGTGCAACTCAGTGTAATACCCACTTTACGCTACTACTGTTTTACTGAGTGGTCGTGTATATAGCTCCATGGTTACACCCAGGGTCTGCAATATAATTTCAGTTGAGTGTTGCAGGATTTAAACACATTTTCTATTAATTTTTTCTTACAAATATTGCCTTTCACATTGATATACCGGTTGGCGCAAAAAAAACACAATAGGCGAGACATCGCTGTGACGAAACTACTGCATACATTGGGCTGAAAATTTCACATACATAATATAAACAACATACTAAGTTACTAACATACTAAGATTGAATGTGTGAAAGTTTTAAAAACATTACTTTTGTGGGAAAAAAGTTGCTGCTGCTCGAATTTGATTACCGAAAAATTGATGATACGAAGCTCAAATAGCCCGCGTAAAGAAAACGTCCATTGGCCGGGAAGCTATTCTTCAAAACTGCTTGCGAAATCAGTCTGAAAATTTTAAACAAAATATATTGCTATCAATTATGTATGAATTTCAATACATTGGAATCAATGGAACGAAAGTTATGGTGTCTTCAAGTTGAGCCTAAACAGAATATCATATCTAAGTTTTATTACACACGATAATTTCAAAAAGTGTAATTATCTCATGCTAAACGCGAATTGAAGGCATTTGCCTATAGGTAGGTACTATAAGTTCCGTCCAAGTCGTAAATGAAAGGCAATTGAAACGTATTGATACATACTATCTTGAAAAAAAGCTGTAAATAATGGCTTAATTAACGGTTTTTAATTCATACGTGTTTCAATGTGCTCCGATTTATCCTCCTGGCTTAATTAACTGTGTTGAATCTTGGACTTCTGGACCCTTATTTAATATCCATTTAGGTTTTGACTTCAGTGGTGGACTAGCATTGTTCTCCTAGTCCAAGGCTAGTCCCGCAATGTTATTGATATAGCTATGATCGGACTTCAAATTACCGTACTAGTGGTTTGTGATATTAAATAAGGGTCATGCTCTATATGGGATTTGTGAGACTCGTCGATGTCTAGTGACAAAGAATACCGACCTGTTCTTACGTACCGAACAAGGTCAAATTCTTCACGCGTCCAGCTGAGATCGTCTTACATTTGAACTAGTGGTCGGATTCGGGTAATGTTTTGTACCCAGGTACCCGCTTTAATTACCCGGATAATAAATAACTAAAAAATATATTTTTTTTTTGTAAAATGCTTTGAAAAATGTTTGCACTGAGCCTGCCGCCCTATCCGTGTCCTTGGGGAGAGATACACAACGTCCATACAACCTTAAGGTTGAAAACAAGGTGTATCTTGGCTGCATCCCCTCCATCAATCCTCCACCCACCCCCCATCAATAATCCTCAACTCACCAGCATTCTGATGAAATTACAAACAATGAATTTACAAACGAATTATTGGTTGAGATTGTTGAGATTTGGGAAATATGAATAAATATTAAATTCAGTTAACGTAACTATGAACAATGCAGCAGGTGATTAAGTGGCAGCTTATGCAAAAAATTCAAATGCTTTTTCTTTTTTTTTTTGGTTACCCGAGTCTTACCTGCTATTGTACCCGGGTAATGGTGTACCCAGTTTGTACCCGGGTACCATAACTGACCTCTAATTTGAGCAGATTACAGGGAAAGAAAGCTGACGCAGCACAACAATATACTTAACCCGAATGTCTGATATAAATATGAAGACACCACGTGGTAGGTATTAATATTAAACAAAATTGTCTTTTTATTGCCAGAATCTGGTCTTGCAGTGTGGCCTCCGACATTGGCGAATACATTCAGTGCTACAGATAAAGCAGTCACGAATCCTTTATAGAGCGGAAGTCAATGGTTTCATTCTTAATTCAATGTATTTTCTTGTCTGCAAATTGAATTTTATATATTCATTTTTCTTGTATATATAATTCCATTTCATTTGATAATAAGTGTAAATTTTATATATTAATATTCCTTGCCATCTGTAAAAATGTACTATTTGCAGATGTTTTAATTAAATTGATATTGACACTGAAGCAGTTTTTGGGAGGGAGCAGCATAATATTTGTTTTATTTAATAGTTCGGAATTATAGCAGGGCTCTTTTTGATTTATTGCCCCTCTTAAAATGATTTTGGGATTAATAAAAATGTATTTTTTCAGCAAAGGGCTCTCCAAGTGAATATAAAAAGGCACCCAATATGACCCGCGCCACAGGGATGTTTTTTCAATTTCAATCACTTCATAAATTGGTTTTGGGATTGTAAAAACGTGTAGGTATTGTTTTGAGCAAAGAAGCAAACATTGAAGTGAAATAGAAAAGGCTCAGCCTGCCCTGCAAGGTGCTTTTTTATTTTTGACAATTTTAAAACGTTTATGCGATTTTAAAATAATGTATTTGTCTGCATAATGCCCAACAAAGTTAATGGGAGATAAATTTAAATAGAAGAAGTCTGGAAGGCATGACTTTTTTTGAACTTTTATTTATTAAATCGTTTTTGGATGAAAAATGTCCAACATAAAGTTAATGGAGTATACATTTACATAGAAGAGCCACCCAGCCTGCCCAGCAGGGAGATTTTTGGGTTTTTGTTTTTTTAAATGGGCTTCGGCGGGATCCCCAATCCGGCAAATTCAAAAAGAACAAACAGCCAGATTTAAAAGTCCTAATTTAAAAGCACTTTTTAGTAACTAAAATGTTATAAATCACATCCTCCCGAACTTCCCTAGAGATGAAAACGTAATGTGTTTTACTTTTTATTGCTCTTCACCAGAGGAAACGTAAAATCTAGATCAACAATAAACATTTCGAAAACTGCCGCGGGAATTGACCAATGAACGAAGGGGCAGCCTTTTCAGGTGGGTGGCTGTGTATTTCCGGTCGTTTCAACTTTCAATTTAAACTTGCTTTGTTCCAAACTTTTGTTGTTTGGAATTTGATATTGACACGTCAGACTAAGGCATAATAAACTTTACATATTATGATTTATTTTTTAAAATCTTCACCTCACGAAAATACCTACATGCATAATGTCATGATATACCAATCGCTTTTGCTGTACCATTAATAATTAACCTTTATTTGTTTTAGGTTATTGGCTGTTAGCATGAGCCAACAAGAAGTTTTGAACTTGGCGAAGAAAATTACTGCTTTTCTCACAGAGATGAATTATCAATTCGAACCTGACGACTTTGAAGCAGTATTCTTCACAACCGGAATTGTGCGCCTGGGAATTCTTGAAATTCTTTTGTCACTAATCCACAAGGACATGAAAGCTCGCTTCCATAATGTACCAGATGAGCATCTTGAAAAAAGTAAGTTTGATAATTTTGCAGCCAACCATAAACTAATGAACACTTTCCTAGACATACAACTAGGTAAGGAAAATGCAGTTAATAATTCGCCCGTTATCACCCCGCTATGCCTTATGCGGCAGTGTCTTCGTCGAACTCCAAACGCTAGAATGCTTTATACAGTCAACATGTCATCCCTGCATGGTGATTGGACACCTTCGCTATCGCCATCTTGAGTTCAGAGTAAATACTAACCTTTACCGCAGCCCGAGGCGTGGTGGGGGTGGATTGTCAACCACAGAAATTGCAACTTAAAAATGTTACATTTTGGATAGTGTTCTCTAGTTTGTAATACCGACTCAACCATGTAGGTAATGGTTTTTATTAAATACCTACCTATTGTTTACGTTTCCCCTAAATACAATCTTTGATCCTCACTCGATTTTTAACTCGAGCTCGGTGGTCAAGTATGGTTCTGTTTCATGTTAGTTATAGTACCTAGCACTCTCGTATATACTTCATGGGTCATAATTCTGCAGTTTTGCGTTATATTTTTCTCTTGGAAAATACGTCGGAATGGTCAAATCCTATTAGGTACCATATGGTTATGATTGTCATTAACTCGCCATCTACATGTCTACTATGTTTTTGGAGGGACAGTCAGTCCTAAATTTTAAAACCATCAAGTGTGTAACAGGTACTCGCTCGTGAAATCACATCTAAAGGAAAGGATGGGATCATGTGAAGGATAAGTAGGAAGGGTGTGCCAGTGCGTTGTGAAAAATATCCGCCCAAACCGGGGCTCGAACCCGGGTGAGAGCTCTGCCAACTGAGCTACCTAATCCGAAGAAAATATTCTCCTTATGGAAACCTGATATTGCTTGCATTAAAAATAAGTGAAAACCTATTTCCATACTCCTCTGCCCGGTAATTTACCTATGCTCTTAAACCTGGCTGACATAAAATCTATTTGAATTTAATGTACACTCGGCCAAACAAAACTTGAACGTTGACCAAATTTGAATGACTGCTGGTCATGTCCCATAACCAATCAAAGCTTGTTATTATCATTGAAATGTGAGGTCACCTACTAGAGTGAGACAATGAGATCGCTTAGACTGACTTCTGATGGTGCGATCTTACATTTATCAGCCTATCAGATTTATTGAACGTTCAAGTTTTGTTTGGCCAAGTGTACCTAGGTACTATGCCAATTGCCAACATACATTATTTTGTGTTTCAGCACTTTTGGATGTAGCAAAGAGAGTTGGTGTTTGTTCAGATTCACTGAGTGGCACGGAATTGTTTTTGGTGAGTTTGTTAGAGTGAGTTGACTCAGACTGAGAGTCTAGTTTGCTTGGGTATTCTGAGTTCTGTTTGTTGGACTTAGAGTAGAGTAGGTTACACATTAAACTACACCTGCCGACGCTCGTCCTATAGCAAGTGTGGGAAGTTCTACACCTCACCTTGTGCCGGTCACAAGGTATTATTGTATGTATATTGTTGTGAACAGTTAATTGTAGCTACACTTTCGGCAAACGAACAGACGTTTTGTCTTCTAATATGTGCGATGATCCCTGAAAAGCAATCAACTAATTGATCATGCAGGTTAATGATGGGGACCCCTATTTTTTTAATGCATCAATTTTTATATGCTCTGATCTAGTTCAAAGGAAAATTTCATATTTTTTTTACAATTGTCTTCTCTGTCTTCCAACTTGCTGCCAGAGTTATCAATATTTATTATTTTGTATTTAGTATAAATAAAATCTGAGAAGTTACCTATATTTAATACAAAAATAAGCAATCTTTGCCTACAAGGTAGTCATTATAGTATATTTAGTATACAGTATTTATTTATAGTATGAAAAATTTAGGACGATGATTCACTGCGAGGGATACCTATGTGACTAGATGACAACGTCACCCATTTCGCTATGTGTGTGTGCTGCTGATAGCAATGTGCGCCTTTGCTCATTATATCGTCAGTAAATATTGGAGAGAATTGTGTGTAGTACCAATGTCTTCCTTACATTGCATAGCATTGCATATAATAATAATAATAATAATCTTCTTCTGGTTCCGACAATGTTGTCAGGTCAGACAGTGGGAGCTCCCACTGGTTCTAGGGCCTCGGATCTCTTCCAAACCGGCTGGCCAGGCCTGACGTTTCATCCTCCTCCTCTGCTTCTTCCTTGTCACCTTCCTCCAACTTCTCCACCAGCTCCCTCCAGATCCTCCTGTCCTCCCACCACTTATCTGCTTCCACTTCCTGCCACCTTTGCTGCCTGTCCTCCACATCTTCTCTGATATAAGACCACTCCACTTCTCTCTTGGTCTCCCCACTCTTCTTCTTCTTCCCACCACTGTTTCTTCAAACTCCTGTCTTGGGATTCTCTTGAGATCCGTTCTTTTCATGTGTCCAAACCAACGCAATCTCTCTCTACCCATCTTGAACCCCAAACTTTCCACTCCCAGCTCCTTCCTAATACAACAGCTTCTCATCCTCTCAAATATCTCAAAGATGGACCTGTCCATCTTTGTCACTCCCTTCCCTTCACACTTCGTAGGAATTTCATCTCCGCTGCCTCCAGCTGGTGCGTTCCTTATTTCCAATCCCCCATGTCCCGTTGTTGTATAGCGTTGCATATATACAAAATCTAATTCCATTTTGTTTTGTAAACTTGTTTCGACTTGATTAAAAACTCGAATCGCTTCTTGAAAATGTTGAAACCAACCCAAGCAGATAAAATCATTTCGCACTATGCTCATTTCTTCTCTCATAGGCAACGTATCGTCTTCCGAGATGCTTCATTGTCTTCCTTAAAATGTAACGAATTGCCTAAGTAGGTAGTATATAATTTGTGATATTTTATTATATGGTTCGACGAATTCCTATAAAATGGGCGGCATTTCCTTTTCGTCACACATATCGAACTGAAGTCAGGAGAGTGAGAGAGTTATCTTCCTAGGAAAAATAAATTACAAGAAGTGTTGCCAGGAAATCTTGTTAGGTACTTGATTTGATTTGTTGTTCCGAACCTGACAGATGGCGTTAGGTTTTTCATTTCTGTTTTGAGTTATATTCTTGATTTAAACACCATTTGGATTGGACTATGTTTTCCACTCATCATGACATCCAAGATCTTTAGGCTCGCTAATCAATGAAATATTGCCACCATTTTCCAAGTAATATTCATTTTTTTTCCACAAATTATTTCATTATAAAAAATCATCCATGCTCAATTTATTGGCATAAAGTATGTGTATGCAGTCAATATTTTCTGATCATTACAGTACAGACCATCCAATCTATGCTTTTACTGCCACAACTTCACAAGATATAGGTACCTACCTCCACTATCACTTCTATTTTACAAATCAGTTTTAGTGGTATTAACTGACTTGAAATGATTAGTTTCTTTGCAATATCATTGTAGGTACTAATGTTAATAAAAATCAAATACCTATGCAGGTAGTATAGTACCTACATAAATAAATAAGTATCAGTACGTTTCAGTAGCAGTACTTGTAGAAGTTTACCTTAGGAGTAGAGTCGGTATGGTGGATTCGTTTTTAACATTTTTCTGATATTCTGTTTGATCTACATTTTGAGTAGCAGAAATATATTTGTGACTTCCATAATACCTACAATGTGACTTCCAAATTATATTGCTTCTAATTGTTTCAGGGATCTGGTGGAACAAGGACAGAACAACTTTTATTTTGGAATGAGTTGTGTAATATCACAATGGTATCTTGTAACAAGCCAATTGGTAACCATTATGAAACACTTTCTTCCATATTAAATTCCGTGTTAGCTCCTATGGTAAGTGTTTTACAATTACTACTGAATATGAAATAGGGAAGTCAAAGGATTATGGACATACCCTGCACAATATTTATTATTTTTTCGCGTGTCTAAACTTTCAAAGAAAATTCCACAAAAATGTTAAAAAGATACCTATTGAAACAATTTGTAATTTTGTAATTTTAAACATTTATGTGTTTAAATAAAGTGAGCAAAATTAAAGGCAAGGTATTCCTTTTGAATTATTAACATATATGCTGCACTTGAATTTTAAACACACATTTTTCAATACTGAATGCCTCTTCGCACTTTAACCAGACAGAGCTGATCAGCAAAGAAACAATTTAAGAACTGTTGTTTGTTACCTACTTGTAAATCAAGTAGGTACCAATGCAAATATATGAAATACCCTCCTACCAATTCAATTTCAAATTGACATAAATAATACAAGTCGTTGTTGTAGTTTGCATTGCATATAGTGACATTTATTTTGTATTTGTAGCCAGTTGTGGATCTTATTCCTTTAGAGCTTCAGAAATCATCGTGCCGAATTCGTCATGATACAAATATTATAAGACCTGACTCACGTAAAACAGACTACTGAATAGCAAAGTAATCCACTCTGCCGGAGGTAAGATACTTGCTTCAAGACACGTATGTTTTTTTAAGGTAGTACCATCGACCTATACCTACATACTAGGAAAACGCTCAGTGTAACGCGTTGATAAGCGAGCACCGGTATGTACAATTTCTCGAATACCCACGGTCACGCAACACTCTGAAATAATTTAAACGACTTAACCTATTTTACTCTGGCAAAGATTTACCGAAGTTCAAAATTCAAAAATGATTCATATTAATTTTTAATTTGAAATCCATTTATTTGTTATTACTTTAAAAAGTTTGCAAGTCTTTCACTTTAGTTAAAGGAAAACAACCTTTTTCTTAATGGTTAGGTCATTAGTGGAGGGGTGGATTAGGCAGGAAGTGACATGGGTCAACTCGGCAGGGTGTCGCGCGGCAAGGGTCATAATAAAAATTATCAACTTTTTTATTTGAATATTGCTCAAAAACTATACAGGGGTGCGATCGTGTAAAATGACAACTTCCTTGTCGAAGCGAGAAGGCCGTGAATAACATTGAGATGAGAAACTTGTCGCTTCGACAAGGGAGTTGTCATTTTACACGATCGCAGCCCAGGTCTATGCTAGATAGATATTAGTGAGTGTTCAAAATTTCAGCTCGATAGGTTGATCGGTGTGACCTGGACGCTGGACACAAAATTACAAACAAACAGAGAAAGAGGCATAAGAGTCCCGAAGAAACGCTCGCTTAACAAAAATATTTTTTCTTGAAATTACAAGTTCAAAAATGTTTTCCTACATTTCAACTATATTTATGAATAAAATAATCATAAAATGTCATTTAACTTGCAACTCCTGTCTTAAGCCGCGTTTACAACAACTTAACGTTCGAAAATTAACGTTGCAAAATTAACGCAATTCCACTTTCGTTCACAACCACTTAGGAAACATAACACACACGTAAAACAAGATGGAGGCGGCCAGCGCGATCAGCTGTGAGTTAGATGTGAGAGAAGTGTCCGTGCGCATTCGCCACTTAACGTTCGACTTGAAAGTTGAAAGTAGGTCTACTTTGAGGTGAAATTGGCGTACGTTAATTTACAAAATTTCGTTGTGAACGAATCCATAAGTTTACATGGGCTAGAAAATTGAAATCGCGTTAATTTTCTTAATTTTCGAACGTTAATTTTGTTTTATCAGTGCTTTATAGCGAGGTTTCAATTTATTGCCTTCCGAGGATGAACAAAACTGTAATACAGGAGGTATAGAGAAATCATTTAGTTTTTGGTTGATAACTTTTAAAATAGCACACGTTGGTATTGTTTTCAATTTTTTTCCTAATAGAATGTCCAACTATCTAGTATCTAGAAATCAGTTTTTTGAAAAAACGTTAAACCTCAGTAAAATTAAAAACTCAAAAATAGCATGGAAATCGTCATGATTTTTATGGCCTAGATAAGACTACATGTTAAAAATAGGAATGTAAGATTTTTAACCTTTCTCTGAGCACAGAATTTGTAAAAAGCTGTTCTACCTAGGTAGGTATTCTTGGCCCAGCGAGCGTGTAGCCAGTTCAGCAAAATTCTGTGTAAAATTCAACAATGGGCTTAGCTTGTAATCCGGAGTGTTTTGACGCCTGCCCGGTCGTAAATATCTCTCAACCACTGCAGGTATTCGGGAAAGGGTAGTTTTGTTGTGGTGCCAAATATCTTTCAATGCAGTTGGCTTTTAAAATTCACAGAAAGTTGTATAAAATGGCAACAGTGTAGGTGGAAGGGGTGGCAGGTCATAAAAAGAGTTTTATTTGTCAGAGCTTAACTGTCGAACAAGGGTCGAACAATACTGCTCGTCTTATGAAAGGAAAGGCTACACGCTCGCTGGACCAAGTATACCTATTTGTTTTGTACAATACCAACAGACTAAAATCTATTTGTGTTGTCACTGATGATGACTGTAACCATCTGATCTGCATATATTTTCATCAGTGCCATTGTGATGATAACTAATAAATATAATGTTTCATATTTTACATTTATTGTATAAATAGGTTCGGGCACCCAATCATACTATTCCTTTATTTTGAGAATAAAAAATAATGGTCTTCTCATCCCTATCTCTCATCCCTATCATCCTCACATATTTTTAAGCCTTTGGCAACCCCAACCCCCCCCCCTCCCCATATCAAAGCTTGTTTCAAAATTGAGGGTGCCCCATTATAATTATGTCGCATATGTCCTACCCCCCATTTCCAAAAAAAAATCATACATTTTGATTAATTTATTTGGATACCTACTTACGGTTGTATTTACGGTTTTTAAAGTGGTAACTTCACTACAACATCAGAAATTAAAATTCTATTTGTGTGTGTCAACTTATAAACTTCAAAGTCACTATTTTTATATAGGTAGGTATTAAGAAATTTTAGTATCAAGATAGTATTACGTCAGGGATGGCACCCGGTAAAATTTACCGGTAAATTCAACGATTGTTAATTTACTGGTAAAAAATGGTCAATTATGTTTTTTTGATCCTCTCGAATGTATGAATAAAGATATCAAAATTTAAGTAATAACTATATAAGTAAACTTCAGTGTGACAACATTAGCATTTAGGCATATTTTACATTGATTTTTGGGTTTTGGGATTTTTTATACGATTACTTCCAATGTCGGAATCATTGTTCAGGTTTGCTTGTTTAGCAGACACAGCATAGCGGCTGGAACTTGTCAAATTGGTATGGTCGACAATTCCTCGTATGGGAGAATAGCACAGGCATTGCATACTAGATTGGTCGAATCAATATGTTTTTCTGCCATAAGTTATTTCGATCAGCTATATCATCCCTCCCTCAATATGGAGTTGTGTCATTATTAACATTAATTATAGATGTATTGTTATTGTCCTGACTGCGGTAATCTTTGTAAATGGGTCAAACCATAAAGTAGGGTCATTTTTGTATTTGGTTTAGTCATGATTTGGTATTGCCATAATTTTTCAAAATTTACCGATTTTTTCAGAACCGGTAAAAGTGCCATCTCTATACGTCACACAATTCTTTCCCCCTTGCCAGCTACACTAATATGCCACAAATAGCGCCCGTCTTCTATTATGGCATTTTTTCGCCGCAACGTGACGTTTTGCCCTCGAGCCGATCTCTCAGCCAATCGGAGCTCGAATCGCAGCAACGCTCGACATCAAACGAATCGCTGCTGAAAGTAGAACCAACCTCAATAGGTTGCGGCGGAGGTAGTATTGTGAAGTGGTATTGTGTGCATGCGCTGTCTAGCTTCAGCCAATGGGATCGGCAGAAATACCTTGACACGTCAGCAAAACATCGCTATCATGGAAGAGGGTGACTGAAAAATCGTGCCGCAAAGCAACATCGCGTCCATGGATGACAGGCTTTACCCCCATCCCTACCTCCTAATCATGTAGGTACGTAATTTATGGATACTCCCTGACAAACCTTATTGTTAATGTCAGTTTAAATGTATCTAAACATATTCAATTGAAGTTTCCAACCATTAAACCCCGTAAAAGAAGGTTGTGAACCAAGACATCTAAATAAACCATTGTGAACCTTCAGTGGCTACGCTGTTGTTTTTTGAGCAGTAGGTATTTTCTTTTCTGGGCAGGTACTGCAAGTTATTAAAGTCAAATTGTATCCTAATGGCAAGTTAATATTAAAGTTTTTAAATTAATGTGTATAGAGTTTATAAAATATAAGGGACGAGCATAGTAATAATATGTGATATGATTTTAAATTGTTATAATTGTTTATTCAGATGTATATATTGACATGCATTATCAATGTAATTTTGAATGTAAAACTGTGTATTCCTAAAAGCGTTACGCTTACAAATATAGCCACTTAATTATCCTATAATTAATCATGAATGCATGTTAGTGTGGGAAAGACGTTATTAATTCATTATAAAATGATATGCTACTAGGAAAGAGTCTAGTTATAAATATAAAAAATAATTACAACCTTAAAGTGGAAACTTCCTGTCTGAGCTTAGTTTGTTGAGTACACAAAGTAGCTGAAAATGCCGACGCTACTGCTGTAAGTGCTGTCCGTCTTAGTACCTACTGTCTTGAGTCCTCTTCTCTCGTGATCAGTATTAGTAGGTAATACAGTAAAGTTCTCTGCAGTAAAAATATAAGACTTAATATTCTTATTTTTAAACTTAAAAATCTCTCCGCCGTTTGGCGCGCGCGCTTCACGTTATATTCATTCAAGAAGGCAGTGGAAAAATGGCGTTCTGCTAGTGTTGGTGACAGGACAATGATGACATTTGCATTCATTTTCAAAACATTTTAATTCCCTTCAATAAAATCCAATGACTGATTCGTGATAACCAAAATGTAAGTTTATAAAGTACTATGTGCTAGTATTACTCACGTTTATTATTTATTTGTTTCACATGCTACGTAGTAGCATGAGGAAATACTTCACCTAAATTAATAGGTACTAGGTACCTAGTAGTAGGTAGGTACCTACCTATAGTACTACGTTAAATTTATTTTTCTCGTTCTACTAGGTAAACCTACCAACCTACTCATTAATGTTAATTTTCTTTCAGTTTTAGACACCACAGATATAGCTGCATAATTCCAAAATCAACTTCAAGATGAGACGGTCTCACGGAGGTAAAAGTAATTGTTTTCAAGTACCTACCTAAGTAGGTACCTATCTTTTTTCATCAAATTGATGGTGTAGATAGACTTGTGAGATTGCTGACTACATTTTATTAGGCTTGTAATGCCAATGCAGCGTTTTTAGTCAAGCTTTGCAACCCTTGCGAAGGTGACCTGCATAGGTAACTACTTGCCTACCTAGGCTGTACGGTCTGTGTACCTACCTACCAGTTCTCGTCACCCTTTAGCTCAGTTCAACATACACTAATTTTTAAACAACTGTTTGTGAAATGTCACATCTTGTCTGCATTCCATATGATAAATTAGACATTGAAGATTCATTTCTGATAAGTCAATGCTAGCAGGGAGAGTTCAGAAAAGTTATTTTACAGTTTAAATGAGCAAAAAAACACTACCTACTAATCTCCCCCACTAACCACTAATCTCGTCCACTTGAGAAATTCAATGTTAAAGTGGTCGAGTGTGGTTAATGGTTAATGGAGTGTTCATGATAGTCGAGATTAGGGATGTGGTCGAGATTAGGGATGTGGCCGAGAACTGGGACGCTGACCCTACCTACCCTGTTTGTAAACTCGGTTTGCCAGAGCTTGTCAATTGTGGTTCACAATCGCCCTATTGGTATTTCTTTGAGCGACTACGGCTTTACTTCATGAACAGTACCTACCTAGAGAGAGAGTAAAAGATTAACCATACCTAAGAATTTCCATGTACACTCCCCCAAATAATAAACGGTACTTGGTACAAAACGTATTGGCTGCTGGGCCGGTTCCTTGACAATCAATCCTTGTTATTATCAATGAAATCAGAGCTCACCTAAAAGAGTTAGATAATGCGTTAGCACTGACTTCATGGGATGATGCCATCAAACCTTAATCAGTCAGTTCATTTTCTTTCGAGTACCGTTTATTATTTGGGGGAGTGTACCTACCTATATCATTTGTAAGTAAAGCTGCTGTTAATAATTTTAAATCATGTGAATAAAACATTTTTTAAAAAAAGCTACTAGTACGGCTTCTACTTTTAGTAATTGACAATAAAATTAAATGGTGGTTAATTCAATCTCCAGTGTACATTGACATTTTTACTGTTGCCCCATTGAGATTTGCATTGAGGTAAAATTGCTTTGATTGGTATTACCTAGCTACACATTTGCAGTGTTGGGTAAGTTCCTTTTGAAAAGGAACTAGTTCCAGTTCCAAGTTCCTCGCCGAAAAAAGGAACTAGTTCCAGTTCCCGTTCCTTCAATAATGAAAGGAACTATTCCGTTCCTAGTTCCTTTTAAAGAAATGTGTAATTTTAATTGGATCATTAAAATTGCAATTCGCAAATTAAAAATTGAAAATAAAAAATATGATCACTGTATCACAGCAGATTCGAAAAGATTATAATTTATAAGAGATGTAAGAAGATTCGTAAAAACTAAAAATTCAGTGGCTATGTGATGTGTCCTACACAGTGATAGGAAAGGAAATGTGAGGAAGGAAACAAAGTAAAAGCTAAAAAGACGACGATCTGAAATCTGTGTGCCTGCGCACTGTCATTGCTAGGAATGAAGTTTGGTCTGACGGGTTGGCCACGCGACTACAGGTAGATAGATATCCATGGTTGTGTTAGGGTAGGTGACGACTGGCTTGAATTATTTTTAGATGCCAAATTATAATAGCTGACTTCTGACAGAATTAAACAAATATGTGGCTTCTAGACGAGTGCAGTTTTTCGGAGTAAAAGTACAGTCAAGTTTAAAAAAAGGAACTTAGCAAAAATCGTTACAGTTCCTCAAAAAAAGGAACTAAACCGTTCCATAGTTCCTCCCTAGAAAAAAGGAACTAAGGCGTTCCATAGTTCCTAAGAAAAGGAACTAGTTCCTAGGAACGGAACTATTTCGTTCCGTTCCTACCCAACACTGCACATTTGTTCTTAACTCATTAGATTTGGTGTAAATTGTGTTTTTGGTGACTTTCCTCCTTTCCTACTGAACAAATTATCTTGTGACACATGACGTTGTCATTTGTCGTATCAATAAACTAGAGCTGCCAATTTAAATTTAAATAAATGTAAGTAATTTGCAAAACTAAAGTAGTATGTCCTGTCTTTATTGCTATAAGGGTAGTAATATCCCATTTGTAATATGAGATGTTCCTGTACCTTCTTGCCATCGCATGGATCTTTTGACATTCACCGGATGTGTATTGTGTAGGTTGTTTATTAGTTAGCCAGTGGCTATTCATCCACCACCACATTCAAACAACTTTTCCTGTGTTACCGGTCGAGGGGGAGGAGCCTAAACTAACGTAAATGATGGAAAGGGAGGATGGTGTGTTAAAACAAGTCTTGAAGCCGGGTGTACATAGAAATGCAAATGTAACATTGTCATCACATTACAATAAAAAAACGGGACATTATGCACTGCGAATACTATAACTATTTAATAAATAAATAATTTAAAGATATTAAATAATTAAATAAGCTGACGACACCTTTAACATTAAACTTCACGCTGCACTCCTTTAGAAATTCATATATTTAAAGCCAGCCATTGATGATGAGGATTTCAACCTTTCGTCAAACTTGATGTACTCGCTAACTCAGTTTGTTAAAATTGTTTTTCTTGTCACATTTTAAGATATAATAAGTTCTAACCCCCAACAATTCTTAATTTTGACTAAATAATACATTTAATAACATTTTTTTTTAATATCAAAAAACTTCAGTTCGTTCCTCGCCTGGTTATCAATAGCGTTATTATTATTAACCTTAGTGATGATTGATAAAGTTGATAATTTCAACTGGGATGTATAGGGGATCAGAATTTGGGATTTAACGACACATTTTTACATGAGCCCATATCCTTTGAAATAGATTTTTGCGTCACCTTCCGCCTTTATTTTTTGGATAACCTACCTGCAACTTATATTTTGTTTGGTTTGGTTTTAGGCCAGTTTTACGAGCCGCTGCCTACCCAATATGATCCAAGTGATAATTTGGAGCAAGAGAATGAAAAAATGACTGATGAGCTCAAAGACAAAATTACCGTTTTGAAATCGGTAAGTGAATAATGTAATGTCTTCTTTAATAGCTAGTAATCCAGAACATTCCTCCACCTAGTCCTCATTAGTGGAACGAGCTGGAGCCGCAAGTAAGGATGTGCTATGGTGTCCACATTGCATTTCCATATGGATACGATAATTAAACACTTCCGCATGGCCTCAACCACTGTATGCAATGTGTCATCATGACTCAGTCCACGCCTGCCAGCTGCCGTGCATAATACATTTGTCATGGAATTAGCAGCAGCAATTCTTGCAGTCCACATTTCTGAGGGGTATACAATATTTTGTTGGTGCTTGTGTACTGTCATTTGCCCTCAGGATACAGTCCATAACAAATGGGTGGATTGGCATCATCAATGATCATAAGCTTCCAGCAATTTACAAAAATATATTGTTTTTTTCTTTTTTACAAGTACTAGACTGTAATTACTCGCAAATGTTGCATATTTGAGTAATTGCTTGTAGTTACTTCTTTTTACCTACTGCTCGTCAATGCATTTAGTTTTCTAAATTATGTAAAAACAAAACCCTGATTGTGGGGTGGATGTATATTAGGTATATGCATTCTATTGAGATTTTGATAATTTTCTTCAACATTGAATTGCCTTAGGTACTAATGTCTTTACACAGACAATTTATTGACTTTATTATTTTGAAACCATGTGTCCCTCACAGTCAAGCAAAGAACATGATTGACAATCCAGAACATTGCTTACAAAGGCTACTTTATATCTTTTCAGTTGTCGATCGATATTGGTGCAGAGGTGAAATACCAAGATAAAATTCTTCGCGACATGGTAAATATATATTTTTACAATATACCACAGTTAAGCTTTTTTAACTTAATTTATTGGTTTTAACACCTTGAAATATTTTATTACACTTTCATTCCAAGTTGGATGTGTCGACATTATAAAACAAGTTTAATTCAATATTGTTTTGAACACTATTTTGTGTTCTTTCTATAGTTACCCCAAACTAATAGCAAGAATCTCTCGAAGTTCTCTGCATACCACTTGAGAATGGTACTAAACTGATGAGTACAACACCTGATAGGTATCTAGGAGATTTCTGCTAGCTTCAGCTGTTGGCAATCACTAGCATTTCAAGCAATAAATCGTTTGTAGGTACGATGACGGAAATCTATTTGGTTAACCTTGCATTCACATCCCACCACATTTAAACAACTTTTCCAGTGATACATAGTACTTACCCAGGGGGAGGGGCCTAAATGAATGTAAATGCATGGAAAGGGGAAGGAGGGTTTACCGAATAAATTTCCGTCACTCTACTACATGACATAGTATGAATGAATTTGTATGTACTACTAACTTATTTATTAATCACTATTTCAATGATGAATTAAACCAAATAACACATATCAATTGCAAAAGTGTTCCATCTCTCTTCACATGATGAAAATAGTTCCAAAACAAGAGACATTTCTTTTGTTTTATCACAAAATTTCATTGTTTCATTGACATTTCATTGTTTTAAACAATGGAGTTGTATGAAACCGAGTGGCGTTTTCCATTGGGCTACTCTCGTCGCAAGCGGGATTTTGCCTCTGACTTCATGCTGTGCCCCAGAGCTGCTCTAGAACTGATCCCAATCGAATACGAAAACGCGTTGTAATGGCGGGCTAGTTTATGTTTCAAATAAGGTTAGATGTACACTCCTGGACACTGAAATTGGTCCGCGGTCAATGTTCAAGTGACACTACAGCTAGTATTCAACATTTATTTATTTATTTTTATGTAATTTTTTGGCACAAAGACCGGATGGCGGACCATTTTCTGTGTCCAGGAGTGTCTTTAACATCAATATTCGTGTAATACATCACTAAATTGTACGACTGGACGAATATTATAAATACAATAGTATTAATTATTTTAATGAACTGTATCAAGTTATATATTTACTTATCATTGATTTCATTACTAATTCTTGTTAACAAAGAGGGTCAGTTATTTGAAATGTCTTGTTTTCGCGCCTTGCTCTCGACCACTCCGTCAAAATATCGGGAGCAAGACAAGTCGATCCGGGAGCGAGCAGTTTGCCAATGGAACACAACAAAAGTGCTCCGGTGCGCTCTCGATTTCCCAATGAAATTTGACTACCTGCTCCCGGAGCGAGCTGGTGCGGTACGGAGCAGCCAATGGAAAATGCCATAAGAAAGTGGACAATTTGTAAATACAAAATTCAGATGTATGTACTAAAGTTCATTCACGATTAGAATTGCAAGCCGTAATGGCGGCCGTGTAGATACTACTGTAGTCAAATGAACAATTGTATACCTACATATGAAAATATCAATAGAATAATCCAAAACTATGTATAATACGACTGTAGATGGAAATAAATCAATTTGATTGAATTTTTCTAATATTTTCTAATAATAAAAATAGTGTATTTGACATAATTTATACAATTTCAATAATACAAAGAAGAAAGTCTTGCCATTGACAGGGCAGTGTTCAAGTGACTGACCAATGAACGACGTGATCGACTAAAACGTCAGTGAAATTCTTATCGTGAACGAACTTTACTAGTAGTTATGAAGTGATTTTTTTTTTGCAAAAATAAATGAACTCTTTTAGCAATTATATAGAGTGTGTCTACGCACGGAGTTCGAGACGTCACACGGACTTTTAGTACCGTGCAAGGAGGACCCAGTTCTATTCCCAAGTAGTTTCTTAGACCAACTTGTGACGTCATTGACCCGGGTTTCGCACGGCGTTTTAAACAAATAGGGAATTACGTAGTGAATTAACTCCAGTCTGGAGTTAATTTCAATTCCTTGCAATTATACTTTTAGTTTGTGAACTGACCAACTTGTTAATAATAAATTTAACAATGTGTCCGAAAATAAATGTCTGTCAGCACATCAATTATATACTATTATTATTTTTATTACTTGCACAATCTCCAAATTTAACTTTTAGAATTTGTCTGTTAACCATACTTCCTTCCCTTTTTTTAATGACGTCACACATAGTTTAATAAACATTGTTCATAAAATTTGTAATTACAATCTGAAAGTAGTTGTGCGAAATAAGGGTCGAAATTTCCGGTTTGACTAATTTAGAGTAATGACTTAACACTGTGTTTCAAACACAGCATTAATAATCCGTGTAGTGACGTCACACGGCTTTTCAAAACTCCGTGTGAACAGTACTGGGGCCTCCTCGCACGGCACTAAAAGTCCGTGTGACGCCAGGAACTCCGTGGGAATAGACCCAGCCAATTATATATTATTTTCTGGTACAGATTAGGCCCGGTTGTACAATGTCCCAATAACGCAAGCTTTCAACTTGTGCTCTAGGGCTGTGCTCATTGGATTTAATGCCCACTTGGCCAAAGTAAAAACGGTATTTGAACGAATCGAATTGACTGGTGGTCAGGTTCCTTGACAATCCTGGTATTTATCAATAAATTCAGAGCTCACCTACTAGAGTTAGATGATGCATTAGCATTGACTACATCAGATTATGCCATCAAATCTTTATAGGTCAGTCCGTTTCCTTTGGATACTGTTTTTTGGCCAAGTATACCTTTAAATCTTATTGGGAGTTTACACAACTGGGCTAGGTGTTCCAACTGCATGAACGTGACTGCATCTGTATTATCACTTAAAAAAACTTTTCTGTAATTTCAGGATGATGACTTTGAACGAACTGGAGGATTTCTGGGGAACACAATGAATCGCGTATTGCAACTTGCCAAAGGGAGCCACAATTATTATATTCTATATTTGTTCTTATTTTCTATCGGTGTGTTTGTTGTTTTATGGCTTTTAATAAAGACTAGAGGATAGGAGTGTACTAAATTATGAATCTCTCCTGAATTTTACAATATTATTAATTGAATCAAAATTCCATGTCAAGTTTTCTCACACATTCATTGGCGCCACTGAACCTATTTAATATGTTAATAAAATATTGATTATACAAATTTCGTGTTTGAAGTTTTCCCGCACATTTATCATAGGCCCATGTTGCCAGTTCCAACTTTCCTTCAGCCCTTTATATTAAAGTGATTAGATGTATCCTGATACACGTATATTATTTATGTGGATTATCCTCATTGGCTATATTATCTTTAGTACTGTTTTTGTTATTATTTTATTATGCAAGTAATTCACTATAGCGATTTCCGGTGGTCATTGAATGAAACACTGTGGCCTTGGAATTCTGTTGCATGTCGTTCTGTTGTACAAAATTCAACATGGCGTCTAATATTAGATCATTGCCAGCACAAAGTTTCGATGTTAAAACCGTTCATAGTTCTGAATGTGAAGTATCTCCTATTTTAAATAATCATAATGAAAGTGTACAAAGTGCTACATTGATAGGGATCTCGATGAAAGTTCTCGACAAACATGAGTTTACAAGTTGTCGCAATTTACCTGGTCGGTCAGAAAAGGCGTCATCAACTGTTGAGAATAACACAAATTCACACAAAGATATGAATTTGGACAATGAAGTAACCAGACCTGAAGACCCTTCAAGTACTGATCACGGCAAACGAAAGAGAGTGACCCACGATTATCGTCAATTATCAAATACTGGATACATAGACACCCCACCGCGTAAATGTTACTCATCAAATACCACAAGTGGCAGTGAAGAGAGCGATGAAAGCGGTTGTCGGAAGAAAGCAAGACGGTTTGATAAATTCTGTAATAGAAGACCTTCGGAGGATAGTTTCCGAATATCGGATTGTTCCTCGAGGCTAAATCCTGAAGAGGAGAAAGAATTGGGTGAGTATTATTTAAGTGTGTACCTAACCTTGCATTTCATTCTCTGTACCCCGTTGGTCGAAATGCAACAACATAGTTAACATTCCTTTCTTCTTTTCAGAGAGACCAAAGCAGAGTGAAGACTCCCCCAAAAAGCACCATAAGAAGAAGAAGAAAAGACATAGAGAAGGCTGTAAAGAGAAGGCAAGACTTGGAACGAAGAAACGGAGTTGGAAGAAATCCGAACAGCTGAAAGACAAAGACACTGATGAGCGTACTGCACCAGACTTGTCTCGAACCCTCCTATTACAAGAGAGATACCATTACATCGAACCAAATGAGGCACATCGTACAGTAATGGATTGTGTTGTTACTGGCGCAAAAACAGTAAATCTTGGTATTACGTTGTCGACTAGTCACAAGGGAACCGCCTTGGCGGAGAACTCATTACCAGCAGAACAGTGGGATTCAACTCCAGACAGCAGCAAAACAGATTCTCTTACCAAAAGTCTCTCCGACTCTTCAATGTCCCTAGAGGTAACAACAACTACGGAGAACACTACTAGTGAAGGCGAAGTAGTAATAGAAGAACATACTATTCCCGAATCTACTCCCGTAGCTGACGGTGATCCGCCGGTGGAGGACCAATTTCCTGTTGAAATTAAACAGGATGTTGAGATTTTGGAGAATCACATTGAGAAAATGATAATAATTGAGGAGAGTATCGAAAATGTGGTCGACACTCGTGATGAAGCTGTTACTTCTCTACAATCAAGTCCTGTTTCTGAGGAATTGCCACCTCCAAACTCTCTGCAAGAAGTTATCTTTGACAGTCCCATCCCACCTCCTACAATTCCCGTCTCGCCCCCCATTGAGCCTATTGTTGACCCTGTATTGCCTGTACCAATCCCGGTAGTCGCTATGTCTCACCAGGTGGTGCCCCAGGTGGTTGCAGTGAATACTACTTCCTCGGTACCTGCCATTGTCCCCATTGTCAGCTCAGTGGTATCCATGGTAACTCCTTCTATTTCTGTAATGTCTCAGTTGGAGACTACAGTAAATGTCGAAGCAGAGCGTAAATCACACGAGAGTCCCCACAAGAGCCATTCTCAACATCGCTCGAGCAGAGAACGATCATCGTCCAAGAGTCATTCCTCTGATAGTAAGAATCATAACTTGGATAGTAAAAATCACTCCTCTGATAGTAAGAATCATAATTCTCACTCGTGTTCCTCTTCAAAACATCACTGTATGCGTTGTTTCAAGAGACCTAAGATCCGTCGCGCCAGTATCGGCGTGCAATGTCGACGGGATCGCACTCTCGATAAGTACGTAAAGCTTCCGACGATAACAACAGACTTCTATGCTAAGTACTATTCGTTACCCCGACCACAGCCCTTTACAGAACCAGCTCTTGAGGGTCTTAAATACGGGAAGTTCATCAGAATCGAAACGTATGCCAATGGAGGAGCTAAAGTTGTCCACCTTTACCAAGATGAGATCGACGTATTAAGTAAAGATGAGCTGGAAGAGTTGGCCAAAGAGTTTTTCAGTCTTGTTTTTAGTGAAGACGAAAAGGGTTTTGCGCACCACGTGATGGGCATTGTCCATAACTCGGCAGCGTATTTACCGGACTTGCTAGATAATATGGCAGATAATTATCCCTCGCTAACCGTCAAGAACAGTGTCCTTGGTCGGAACAATGACATCGAGACGACTACCATGGCACATTATCGAGATCAGGTGAGCAAAGGTCTACTTTACATAAGATAAGTAGGTAAGCATGCATTCTACATTCAATACAATACCTATTCTCTAGATTGTACAGGGCCATGGTAGGTATTTGTGGAAAGAATTAATGAATTGCACCTTAAGAATGATTTCAACATGAAAATAAGTCTCATTGCAAATTAGAGTATACCTACGTGGGTGTTTGGTACAACATTACATTGAATATGTAATGTAGATACCTTAACCTACCTAATAAAGTCCAAAGCTAATTGTACAGTTTTAGCTTATGATCTCCATTTTAATGATAAGTAGTTGTAGTTGTTGTGTGTTGTTGTTGTATTATGGATTATGTTCTTCCGTTATATGACACTTCAATATAAACTGCGTTTCACATTTTGCTGTCCACCAGACGTCCCTAATTTTGCAAATAACGGGTTTTTCTGTCCATCCCTCAGTCGCTGTAAGTTATCGCGCTCTCTTCCGAGACCATCCATCTCTCTCTCGGACAAGAGGTATTCAAAATATCTTACCGGACAGCTAAATGTGAAGCGCAGTGACCAGTGTAGCAAACACTTAAACATTTTCTTAAACTTAGGCCTGTTATTTAAAAATATAACAAAGATGCTTTGAGATAAGGCATCTGAAGCATCCCTGTATCATATAATCATATCAATGAAAACCCAAAAAATTACTAGTCAATCCCATCTCTACACATATGATGACCAGGCTTTCCAATCTCTATGCAGCTATGCGATTTATATTGCTGCTCAGTGGGAAATAAAATTGTCATTCAGTATTTCATCATTGATGAAGTAATTATAGCTTGTATCTTGACGGAATGTAACTGCTTTAGGTGAATAAGCATTACTCAAACGGCACAGTTCGCTACGGTCCTCTCCACCACATCAGTCTGGTCGGCACCGTCATGGAGGAGGTTGGAGGCTTCTTCCCTGACTTCCTTGCACGGCTCGAGGAAAATCCGTTCTTGAAACAGGTTGGTATTAAAGTGGACCCAGGGCTCCAGACATGGTGCTTAGAATTCACTGTAATTCATACAAATTTCTGATGAAACAGTGAAAAACAACAGCATAAAACCATTACGTATATATTACCGTTTGCTCCAATAATATGTTCTTAATTGAAGTTCCAATTAAACTATGCCAAAATAATTCATATTTGTAGTGCAACATTATCAGATTTTGGTAAATTTCTCACATAATACAATTTTTTTTTCTTATTTGGCCGGTGACACTATATTTTCAAACTGTAGTCTTAGGTATTCTAAAAATTATTATCTTTAATTTGAGATTATTTTCAATATTTTGTCATTCCTCTTGCGGTTTAAGGAGCAATTTAAGGCCAATATTACTGGACAATTTCATGTCTCCCTGTGTTATCCTATGCGTTAAAAGTGAACTTTAATCAAGAATATCTAATTATGTCATACGGTACTTGGGGCAAATATTTGTTGCTGGATGCGTAGGTAGTATGGTTTCATTAATCTTTGTTATGAATTACAACAAATTCCTATGACGTAACCCTGGAACCCCCTTAACTACTGCATCGGTTGTTGAAATAATTTGTATGCTTATATCTGAACTCTTAATTCTTGATATGGATATCATTGGTATGGTGGTATGATATGGTGGAATCATCCCACCCCCTGACCCGTCAGTATTTGGAAGCAGGGTCGCGATATTTATTATTATTTATTTATTATTATGGATAGCATGACATAATCTACACTATTATTTTATGACCTGTCAATACCTACTTAACATGTCGTGAGATAGACTAACCAATAAAAAGAGTCTACACTACGTTCTACAAGGACCTTTCAGCGCCTGAGGGCAAATGCCACAATATAAATGCCAATAAAACGTTGTATATCCCTCAGAAATGTGGATTTTCTTTGGTCCTCTATTGTTATGAGGTGAGGAAGAGGTAGTGCCAGAAAACTAGCCAAAACTAGTGTGGAAAATAGGAATTCTAAATGGAAAATAGATTTTTCGCTGTTGTAAAATCCTTGTGAAACGTACTGTAGGTTGAGGTGGGACCTAGTAGGATGCAGGGGAGAGATTCAATTTATTCAAAGAGTACCTACTAGGCTCTGGTGTGAGGCCTTATTTAATCAAGAAAATTACATGGGCAGTTAGGTGGTACAGTTTTCATGGTTAGATGTAAGTAGTCTATTGTAGGTATGTGTAGGTAAGTATACTTCTTGGCAATGAAAATACAAAATTCACAAAAGATTCTTATCCAGAAATGTTAAAACCAAGGTCCTATCCAAAAGTGAAAACCACACAATAAGCTCATATTTCAGAATAAGGAGCTTGTTTAAAAGCAAGTAAACAATATGTATTCTCCATGAATCTGTACTTATTGGTAGTACAAAGTAAGTACCTACACTCAAGTTACAACAAAACATAAAGCATGATTTGAGCGAAACGGATTGGCTGCTTGTCACATTCCTTGACAATTAATCCTTGTTATTATCAATGAAATCAGAGAATTATTAAATCGTAATGTTTCTATTGAACTAATTGCTACTGGTATGCACCTACAGTAAACCCTCGTTATTACGAACTTCAATAATTCGAATTTAGGGGTAATTTCGAACTAGGTGCATGGTCCCAGTGGACACTGGACAGGATAGGTTTTTACATGTTAAATCATTTTTATAAATCGAATTTTAGGTTAATTCGAAATTCGAACTGAATTTTGGTCCCAGCCCATGTTATTCCTTGCATACAGTTGTTTTAATTCGAACTTTGCAGAAGGATTGATAAAATAATCGCGAACAAACTACGAAAAAACAACACTCAAAACAAAACACAACCTTCAATGGCATCAAAATGAGATAATCTGGCTTGCGAGGTTGGCCAAACTGCTGTTACAGGTTTGCCAACCCCACTTTTTTGCAATGGCGGGAATATTCCACAGGCGGGAATATTCAAACTTCATGAAAATGCACACAATTTTTTTTGCATTAATTATATATTTCGAACTTTTTTAATTCGAACTGGGATTTTTTGGGTCCCTTTGAATTCGAATTAACGAGGGTTTACTGTACTAGGTATTTGACAATTAGCTTCAAACTCCTTCTAAGTCCTTCCCTAGGACCCTACCCTAGTGATGTTTTCCTCATTAAATCTTCTTTTCTAGACAATGCCTTGGGGACCGTTGTCTGTCGTGGAAATGGCAACACCACAGGAGTCAAACGACGGTCCTATACTATGGATTCGGCCCGGGGAACAAATGGTACCTACTGCCGAAATGGGCAAGTCACCATCGAAAAGAAAAAGGTTGGTACCTAACCTACTGTATTATTTATTATTTATTAAATACAAAATCGCTTCATTTCGCTACCTAGTTTTAAAAGACCTTTTGTCACAAAAACAGATACCTACCTAGTCTAAAAGTAAAGATTCATGGACATCATTACTACTACTACATTCATACTGAAGGTTACCTATCTCAGTCCTGTACCAATTAGGTACATTGGCTCTTTGGAGATCAAAACAGACTCGTTTTTCCCCAGGATCCTCTCATTTTGAACTACTTGATCACCTTTAACTCTGATGGTGGTTAGGAACATATTTTTAACACTATGTAGTAACTGATGCTCTAGTTTAGCTACGATCTATACGATCAATCACTGAAATTAACTCACTTTTGTAGATGGAGTGATTTTACCTCCGTCTTAGTGTTAGTGTATCTCCTACACTCAAACTAATCAAATTGGTACACGAAAAGAAGAGGATTGGCTGCTGGTAAGGTTCCTTGACGATCAATCCTTGTTATTATCAATGAAATATGAGCTCACCTACTAGAGGTAGATGATGCGTTAACACGGGGATGATGCCATCAAACCTTAATCAGCCAATCCTTTTCTTTTCGAGTACCGATTTTTATTGGTTTGAGTGTTCACTTGGCCAAAGAAAACTTGAACGTTCAATAAATCTGATAGGCTGATAAATGTAAGATCGCACCATCAGAAGTCAGTCCAAGCGATCTCCTTGTCTCACTCTAGTAGGTGACCTCACATTTCAATGATAATAACAAGCTTTGATTGGTTATGGGACATGACCAGCAGTCATTCAAATTTGGTCAACGTTCAAGTTTTGTTTGGCCGAGTGTACATCACTCTGCGGTGCCAAAGTTCAATGCCAAATATTAAGAAATAATTTTTGTCCAAAATGTATAGTGAGTGTCAAAAGTTATATATGTTGGTATGGCAAACCACTAACCAGTATAGGAACTATTGGAAGTGGGTGTACCCCAACCAAAATAGGCACATTTTGGGTTTATGTCAAGTGTAACATTTCTTCTGCAATGAGTGCATGTGAATTGCTTGCTGTGAAAACTCACATCTTTGGGATAGAATGAGGGGTTGGGTTGCCATTCTGTGTCCATATGGCTGATGAACCATGGAGCTGTAGCCCGGGAGGTATAACTCAATGTTAAAGAATGTACACGCATGAAACGCTGTCTGCCAGTGTAGAAGCAGTGCATGCTGGGACAACGGCGGCCATGTTACCTGTTGGTTCTTTACTATTATGACGTTTCTATCATAATATTGCCAATTTAAAAGTGTTTTTATTTGTTTTAGTATGTAGTTTTAGCATTATGCACTTTTTTAAATTACATATAGGTAATATTAGACATATTTTTCAATAATGATACCCAGAAGGAAGCGTGCAAGTGTTATACTAAATATTATTGTTGTCACGGCGTGTGTAAAGTTCATTCACGATTAGAATAGCAAGCCGTAATGGCGGCGTGTACTACCGTAGTCAAGTGAACGTATACCTAAACATGTAAATATCAATATAATAATCAAAAAATGTGTATAATACGGCTGTAGATAAAAATTAATCAATTTTTTTGAATTTTTATAATATTTACTACTATTAAAAATTGTATATTTGACATAATTTATACAATTTCAATAATACAAAGAAGAAAGTCTTGCCATTGACAGGGCAGTGTTCAAGTGACTGACCAATGAACGACGTGATCAACTAAAACGTCAGTGATATTCTTATCGTGAACGAACTTTAGCAGCAATTCTGTTGATGACAAGTTATTGCCTTTTCCCAAGCTTTGCTCCGAACATTTTCAGTCTTTAATTGATGATTCTAAAGTGCACCCTGTAAATAAATGTAAAAAGTGTTTTAAATGTATTCGCTGGATACGTCGTCATCGTCAATCGTCATCACTGTCACTATCATACATTATAGCCGGATTCACATAAAGTGCGTTTCGCGTTTTGCGTTTTCGCGGTTTTTTATTAACCGCAATCAAATCCACCGAAAAACTAGCCGTGCACGCGTTTTATTTTTAAGCCGCCCCACCTCGATTGTAGTAAGTTTTTTTCAGTACCGCGCGTGGCGAAAGTGACGTCACGACCTAGCAGCTCAGCTAATCACGTGCGAATATGAAAACTATAAAATAAGACTATAATGATAATAATTACTTACCTGTGCATATTATTCCATCTAATCATATCTAATAACACCCAAATTGATACTACCGTATTAACTCGTGTATAAGACGCACTCGTGTATAAGACGCACCCTTGTTTTGAGAAGTCTATTTTAAGAAAACACTAAGCATGCGTGTATAAGACGCAGTAAATGATGAAAAACAGTGTGTGTTTGTAAACATGATATCCATCTAAATGTTGGTTTTCCAGCTAACTGAGCTATTTGAATGAAAATCACTGCCAACTTGTTGTAAACAAACAGCAATTTCCTGCTTCTGAGAAAGGGGGGAGGGGAGTCTCTTCCCAGCAGCTGTTGTTTGCTCTAACAAGCACGCACCTGCCTTTCCTCTGCATTCCAAAACAAACCCAACCCCCCTCCTCCCCTTCCATTTAGATCGCCATTCAACAGTGTTTAGTCTATTTTATGCCTGTCAGAGCAATGTTTTTCTGATGTAAACATATATTTTGTCTCCTGATCTAAATGTAAGGGAAAACATTTTATTGCACACATGTAATATGTTAATAATGTTGTGTTTACACAGTGTGAGTAGGCCAGACAGAGTGAGAGGGAAAGGCACAGATAGACAACATGTGGCAGTCTACCACAGCTCTGTTTACAAACATCCACCTTGGATTTACTGGGAAAAAAGCTTGGTATGCGTGTATAAGACGCAGGGCTGTTTTCAGAATCAAAATATTGACATATAATTGCGTCTTATACACGAGTTAATACGGTAACAAGAATAATAAATTTATATAGGCTGTTATTTCTGATTTCCACGGCCTCTTCTAGGCGTTATAAAGAAAGAAAAAACGCGAAACGCGCTTTATGTAAAACGGGCTTATCACTTTTTTAAATGCTGCGATGCAGCTGAAATTAGCATGCTTTTCAATTCACCTTCCATGGTAGGCTAGTTGAAGGCAACTGAATGTGAATGTGATTTTTGCATATACGAATTTATTTATTTCAAACATTGTTCTATTTGAGCTGGCTCCTGGAAATACCTCAAATGAGACTTTGGGAGCAATATTTGGGGTGTGGGGATTTTCCCAAGTGGGAATTTCCTCTTAGGCTGTTATTTTCGTTCATTGATTGAAATGTTTGCATTGCATTAAATATTTTATATTAGGGATGGAGAAAATATCGATATATCGATATATATCGATATCAAAAAAATATCGAAATATCGATACCTGAATATATTGAATATCGATATATTGAAATATCGAAATATTGAAATATCGAAATATCGAAATATTGAAATATCGATATATTGAAATATTGAAATATCGAAATATCGAAATATTGAAATATTGAAATATTGAAATATCGATATATTGAAATATCGATATATCGAAGCTTTACCGTATGATACAACTATATTCTTAATTGAAGTTTATACCTACTATGGCAAAATAATTCATATTTGCAGTGCAGCGTTTTTCAGATTTTAGAACAATTTCTCAGATTATTCACATTTCTTTCTTATCTGGCCGGTGACCCTATATTTTGGAACGGCTGTGTTATTTCTATTTAAATTTTCTTTTGAATTTCCTATCATTTTTAGGAGCAATTTAAGGCATTTAAGGCATTTATGCGATATATCAATATTTCCATACCTACATCGAAATATAATATTGTCATATATCAATATTTCGATATTTCAATATATCGATATTTCGATATTTCAATATATCGATATTTCGATATTTTAATATTTCAATATATCGATATTTCAATATATCGATACTTCAATATATGGATATTTCGATATTTCAATATTTCAATATATCGATATATCGCGATATCGATATATCGATATATATCGATATATAAATGATATCGATAGTCGATATCAAAATCCAGGTTCGCTCCATCCCTATTTTATATCATTGGTACACACACGTCGTATTTATTGTTGCCTTTAAGTACCTACCTAATGATAGATCATTAGAAAACATTTGATAATGATAGATGTCCACTGAAAGAAACAGACAAATTTACTTAATTTAACTTCATTTACTTTTCATTTCATTTCATTTTATTAACATCTTACAAATTGGTTATGGAATTACCAAGGGAATTACTTCATTTACTTCATATTTGTCATAATATGTCATGTATAGGTATGAATGCAATAATACAATAATTTAACAGCACAGCTCATTATATAACGTGAGAAAAGGTCTTAGGTTTAATATGTCACTCTACAATTGAACAATAAACACTTATATAGTATACAGATCCTATGTAGTTCCACAGTATCATTCAAAAATAGCGCGTTTCGAACAGGGAACATGGCCGCCGTCTCTAACACGCCCACATCAGTTCCATGAACAGGAAGTGCTATTTAAGTTATACCTCCCGAGCGAAGCGACACTACAACTCCATGGATGAACCACCCATTAACTCATCATGGCACCTTATCTTGGAACTTGACATTTTCAGAACTGGCATCAATGAGCTGCTCAACTTGCAATATCTACCGAGACTGTGTGAGGCCAGAGAGTACTTGTTTGAAGACCGGACCAAAGCACATGCGGACCATGTGGGCCACGGTCTGGACAGAATAACCACCGCTGCTGTTGGTAAGTCTTGCATGCTCATTAAGCGAGCGTTACTACAGGACTCATATGCCTCTTTCTCTGTTTTTTTTTTGTTTGCGCCATATTGGCCGCACCAATTGACCAATCGAGCTGAAATTTTGAACATTAACTAATAACATTCTAATTTCGACCTGGAATGTTTTTTTCAGCAATACATATTCAAATCAAAAAGTTGATTATTTTATTTAATATAAAATAATATTAATATTTATAAAAAAATATTTAATAATTAATATTTATTTATTTATTTGTCCACCCCACCCCTCCACTAATGACCAGTCAGCCCCCAACCATTAAGAAAAAGGTTGTTTTCCTTTGATTCAAATGAGAGACAGGGGTCCTTTGCCAGAGTAAAATATATTCGTTATATACAATATTTATTTCAAGTGTTGCATGTGGTATTAGAGTATAGCGCGTATCAGTGCTCGCTTATCAACGCGTTTCAATGAGCGTTTTCCTAGTACATTATCTATCAAAGTAGGATCATTTTGTCTCCAAAACAGTTTGTTAAAGGTTCAGATCATTGGACTCTTTATTGAGTTCGGGATTTAATTTTGTTGTGGTCTTCAATCATCCTGATGCCCCCTTCCCCCTCTCCGCACACCTCTAAGCCATACAAACACATTACACATATACTTGTGGATGTTGATGCCAAGCTAGTCGGACAAGCAAGTTTGTAATCTATGGGGCTTCAATCAATCTTGAAGGTAAACCTACTAGAGGTCGGATTCGGGTAATGTTTTGTACCCGGGTACCCGCTTTAATTACCCGGGTAATAAATAACTAAAAAAAAAAAAAAAAAAATTTTTTTTTGTAAAATGTTTTGAAATTTGTTGCATTGAGCCCGCCGCCCTATCCGTGTCCTTGGGGAGAGATACACAACGTCCATACAATGGAAGGTTGAACACAATGCATCCCCTCCATCAATAATCCATCCTCAACTCACCAGCATTCTCATGAAATTACTAACAATGAATTTACAAACCAATTATTGGTTGGGATTGTTGAGATTTGGGAAATATGAATAAATATTAAATTCAGTTTATATAACTATAAACAATGCAGCTGGTGATTAAGTGGCAGCATTCGCAAATAATGCCCGGGTACCCGGTTTGTACCCGGGTACCCTAACTGACCTCTAATACCTACCTATTCTTTTGTCAGAAAACCATCATGCTTGATTTCATGCCAGGGGCTGGATTCACAAAAGGTTTTAAGCCCTATACCTAAGGTGACCATACGTACCGGTTTTACCGGTACAGTACCGTTTTTAATGCTCTTGTCCCGGTGTCCCGAGAACATTTGCGAAACGGCTCTTTTGTCCCGGTTTTGAAATTGCCGCTTAAAATGTCCCGCCTGGTAGTTCATTCTAACGGCGCTAGATGGAACTTTTGTCTACAGCGGTTACATCTAAGATGCGTAAAAGAAGATGCGCACGGATTTCGATTTCGTTGAAAGTTAAGATGGCGTGTGTTTAGTTGGTTTAGCCGGTTTGTGTTCCTGTCATTCATCTGTCTGTGATATTATTGTTACTTGTTATAGAACTTTTACTTATGGCTCCTCGGAGGAAGTGCAAATTTAACGAAGACTTAAAGAAAGAGTTTGTGTTTATGAAAAAGGTAAAAACTGATAATGACCACGAAATTAAGTGCATGGTCTGCGAGACAATACTGTCAATAGCTCACGGCGGTAGGTCGGACATCAATGACCACATAAAAACTCCATCATCCAACCACAAGATCTAGATTTTTTCACGTTAGTTTACCTACTTTCCTGAAAATAACTATACTTTTAAAGTAATTTTAAGCCATAATTGAGTGATGCATTTCAAAAAATTCGCTACGCGGCATTTTTCTGGGGGGCAAGCCCCCCAGACCCGCCTTCGTATCACTAAAAAACTTTGTCCCGGTTTGACTCCTCTCGAATATGGTAACCTTACCTATACCGGCATAACTTTATGTTGGTATATAGCATTATAACTACCAATATCTCTACTACCAAGTTATTACCATGCTAAAACTTGGTATTTTATCATTTTAAATGGCGATCTGAATAATTATATTTATAAAGATATGCCGGTAAAACATGGTAATTGCTAATATTGATATTAGTTTTTTCGGTCATAAAGTTTTACTTCTTTGTGTATCCAGCCCCAGGGTCACTTCTCTTGCCCGGGTTGTCATTGTCAAAAGCGATTGTGTGTGTAAGAGAGGGAGATAATTTTTTTTTAATTAATTGGTTTATAGGAGGCAGCTTTTTTGTGTCCCTGAGAGTCTACAGTTGAACATCACTCCTCTTCCCTCAAGTAATGTCAAGCTCTTGGCTTTTGCTTCCAAGCTTTCAGAGTAATTTTTAATTGAAAATAAAATATTATTTTTACAGAGTTTTTGTTTTGCTGTACACTCCTAGTAGACGTTCTATTTTATTTTCATTAAAAGAACCTCTTACTATTAAGGCACTCACGCTTGCATTTTCCTCGGCAGGTATTCTGAAAGCTATCCGCTGCAACCAACCTTACCAGCACAATCGCATTACCAAAGACGTGGTCGCATTCTACGCCGGTGATTTCCCAGAGCTGGTAGAAAAGCTGCAGCTGGATCTTCATGAACCACCCATCTCTCAGGTATGTAGATTTGAGCTTTCGTCTCTATACGCACTTCACCTTGTATAGTTTCATAGTTTAGTTTCATAGTTTTTATTCCATTCACATTATACATTGCATAATGAATTGACCCTTGAGAGGAGGAGCTCTCTTACAGTAGGGTATTATGGAAAGGTTAGATTTTTATAATATTTAAAAATACATTACAACAGATTACAACAGTTGCAGTACAACCGTTTGCAAGCAGCTGTGTAAATAATAGTTTCGTCTGGACTCTGTTTAGAACGGCTTGCTGATTTGAAAATTATCATATTCATAAGTCATAACTCATAACATAACGTTTCGGAGTTGAGTGGAGAATCTTATTTATACCTTGACTGTGCATTCGAAATTCTCTTAATTATCATTTCATTATTAGTAGGGTTGGTCGAAGTAATTTCCTTGTTGAGTAAAATTTTCGAAGTATAAAAACGAAATAATATGATTGTTGCGATCTAAACTGTGCTATACTTTTGGAACAGAGTGTACTTTTGGGTCCTGCATCTGCTAGCCAGCAGGTACCTGACCCTTGCGGAAGGGAGGATTGTTTTGTTTGTCTCTGTTGAAAGGTCTGCGAACTCGCAGTAATCCAGATGACAAATAACTTGACTTGACGGCATATTTTATTTTATTTTGATGATATTGTATGTTTATGGTATTTGAATAAATAATAGTGGTCATTTAGAAAACCATTCGCGATCTAATGAAGTGAAGATTATCACGCAAAAGTTAAAATATAATGGTGTATATTTGAGCTTTCCAAACTTCATTGTAACACAATGCAAAATCAAAAATAGTATGACGATGACGAGATAATTTTTGAAGAATATTGAACTTTTATTTTCGCGTAAAAATGCGAAGTATTTATGGAGTTTACAATCACAGGATTGCCATCTCTCAACTGGGGCAAGTATTTTTGAAATGAAATTCCATTATGGCGTTGAAGAGAGGAAGAAAAGTGTTGAAATATATTTAAATTTCGAGCAGTATATTTCGCGTTTTAGTTCCAATTATATTATTAAGTCAATGTCTCTGTATAGGTACAAATAAAAATAATATCTGAGTAACAAACACCCCATTAAACAGCTGTTTTCAAGTGTCTAACCACTTGACTTGCGAGAGGGAGGGAGGGGAATGGTGACTGGTGCTTATGCGTGCTTATCTTTACTACACATCTGGAAAACATCATTTTCTGAAAAAAAGGTTCGGTTCGTTTAAGGTTCGAAATTTCGAACCTTTTGAAAAGGTTTGGTTCGAGGTTCGGTTCGAAAAAAATATGAGGTTGGCCTAACCCTAATTATTAGCAACAGTACAGTTTATTCCATTTCAAAAAGGGAATGGGATCTACCATGCTATTGGTTGGTTGGTTGGAGGGGGGAAACAAATTCAGAGAAGAGAAGAGAAAAAACATGTCTGCCAACTTAGCTGAGAAAGTACTAACATATTACAACAGATTTAAATTACTTTTTAAATGTATTTTGTTTAGGGCTGTGCGAGTTTGATATTTTAAGGTCGAGTCGAGTTCGAGTCGAGTCAGTGAGATGAATCGAGTTTTTCGAGTCGAGTTCGAGTCATGTTCAGTTAATGTTCACCTATGTACTATTAGGTCATAAAATTATTATTCGACCATCACAAAATGAATAGAAATATTTACATTTATCATACATCATCTATACATTGTAGGGCTGCTAATTCATGTAATTTCTTATTAAGATAAGATGTGTATAGGTAAATAATTTTGATTCTCATACTACTGGGGTAGTATGAGGTTTTTTAGTATGAGAAATTTGTAGCTTGGAATGACAAGTAAAGATCTAAGCTTAAACAGCTACTGTATTTTGGGGGGGGGGGGGGGGGGGGGGGAATCCATGCAATCTGCAACTAGAAATACTACTTGGTACTAGGCACTACATAGAATGTAAAGTCCAAAGACCCTAGAACTTCCTTAGGCCAAGAATTCTGGGTTTTTGCATTCCTAGAAGTATTGTCAGAAGCACTTAGACGAGTTATGTCACTTATCAGCAGGAATATCATATTTTACAAATCTCAACAATTTCATCCAACAATGCTTCATTATTATTTCATTGTGTGACATTTTAACAGAAATTCATGTGTTCTTGTAAGTTGAGGAGTGGATTATTGATGGAAGAAGTAGGTAGGGGTATGTTAAGGATGTAGGCAGGATAGAATATATTGTCTTAAAAACAAAAAAAAGTCGAGTTTAACCCTTTTTGACTTGATTCACCCCCCAAACTCGACTCGAACTCGAAATTTCGAGTACTCGCACACCCCTAAATTTTTGTTAGTCCAGGCTATAGACAATTTTATGGTAACTAGTGATACTTTATTTATTTTATGACTGATTTAAAGATCTAGTGGTCGTTTCAATACATGAGTGATAATCACCAAAGCAAAATTTTTATGGTAGTGGAACTGCAAACTATGCCATCTGTGGGAGAATTGCGAACTTCTTGTAACGTCCATTCCCCTTTTGAAATGGAACAAACAGTAGCAGGTCCCACAAGAGCAATACACGGGGCTCATGGTATGCCAACATTTTGCTTCCAAACATGGGCTGAAAACTAATGTACACCCGCGGTCAAAGATTGATGGTAAATAGCTAAGTTAGAGCTCGAATTACCATCAATATTTGTTGAATGGAGAAATAATTATTAGGTATTAGGCACTTGGTTGGTTCGTATAACCAAACCCTCTGACCCCACATGCTCCAAATGTGTGTTTATTGAGCTGTGTTTTTGTCTGGATAATCAAGTTCTGAAAAAGGGCTTAGAATTTTGCTAGCAGTTTATGTTAGCACGGCACGGTTGTACCTGGCTATCAGTGTAAGGTAAATATTTTTTTTTACTGTATTTCTTTTCATTATGCAAAGTGTAGAAAATTGGATGTGTTTCTAGACACTTCTTAGGCTATACCCTACATCGCAATATGCTTGTTGTACGAACGACCTACTTAGGTACCTATACTCTTAAATGCATAAACTTACCCATAGGTACACTCGACAATTCATAAAACGGTATTTGAAAGAAATGGATTGTCTAAAAAAATTGTGATGGCATCATCTGATGAAATCTATACTTATTCGTCATCTACCTCTAGTAGGTGAGGTCTGATTTCATTGATAATAACAAGGATTGATTGTGAATGAACCTGACCAGCAGCCAATATGTTTGGTTCAAATACCCTATTTAAGTTATTCTTAAACCTATATTAATTATTGGCTTATCTAGGTATGCATATTTATTATTTAATACATTAAATCAGTGGTACTCAACCTTTTTGACTTGCGGGCCAATAATACAAATTTGCTTTTGTTGGCGGGCCTCATTTTTTTAAAATCTATAATGAATAATAATGCTTAATGTAGGTTCATTCCAGATGATCGTAGATTCCAAGCGCGTACACACTACTTTTACCGGTTGGGGGAAGGGGGGCGAAGCCCCTCAGCTTTAGCCCCGCAGGGCGTTTTTTTTTTAGAACTTAGCAATTTAAAAGTGATTCTGGGGCTCTAAAATGCACAAACTGAAGCAAACTACCCTCCAATTGTTGCCCCGCAGGGCGTTTTTTATTTAGAATTTAAGTAAATTTATAAGTGATCCTTCCTACGTGCCTAGTTCATTCAGTGCCTTTTGTTTATTATGAAACGAATCGAACAAGATTTCACATGCCAAACCAAATTTCACAATTTTCGGAATTGTTAAATGTATAGCTTCATTTTCGTTGCAACAAGTATGAAATTTCACTTAAGAAGCTTTCCTCGTATTTTCAGCCTGATGCGTGGATCCTAGCATGATAACTCTCCAAATATGTCTCAAATGAAATTATATTATTTTAATATTATTTTTTTTTTCATTGGGACACATTTTGTGAATAAATAGGTATTTGAAACATCAACTGGGGGGCCACAAAAATTAGGCCCACGGGTCGCAGGTTGAGTACCACTGCATTAAATGGATACATTAGGTATATACATTTTTACTTGTGGATAACAGACTGAATATAGATTTAAAAATATTTGACCAACTTTAAAGACCAATTCCGTCCAGTGAACATTTGTAATAGAAGAACTCGTTACTGAATGACTACACATATTGTGAATCATTTCTCCAGGTTTGGTCTCCTTTTCTAACACAATAGTAGTAGGTTAGGTATGTATTTGTATTTGTATTTATTCATTTTATTGTTTTCAGCTCTTTCGCTGGGTTACAACTTACAATATATGTACTAAACATCCATTTCATCATAATATTGACAATAATAATAATAATAATACTGTGACAATACTAATAATAATAATAATAATAATAATTCTTTATTTAGCGCAAGCGCTATCTTTCACAAATCAGTACAATACAAAGATACATAAAGATACACAATAAAGACACAAACCAAAGAATTAACACACTAAAAATTATATTATGACACTAATATTATGACTAATATTATGACAGTTATAAAGTTAGTAATAATAATACTTATAATTTAATTTATATCAATATCAATAGATATCTAGGTCATAATAATTTTATCTTATATTAATACTTAATACAATACTAATAAGCAAGAGGTATGAAATACATACCTTTACAAATAAAACTACTTATAATTTTTAATTTACTCAGACCGTAATATCTCTTTAAGGTCACCAATAGAATCTGAAAATGTGTCTAGAGCTGCAATTAGTTTGTTCCATTCAGGAATGGAGGACCCCAAGAATGAAAATTTACCTACATCTGTTTTGTAAAATTTCCTGGATAGCCTAGATTCTACATGATTCCCTCTTCCTATAAATGTGGCTTTTCCTATTGACTTGAATAGCTCATTCCAGGCCGCATGTTCACGGGTTATTTTAAACATGGCAATCAACTTTCCATTTCTTCTCCTCCTTTGAAGTGACTTCCAACCCAGTTCTTCTATCATTTCGGTGGGACTGTGCCTTCTACCAAATTTATTTAATACTTTCCTTGCTGCTCTCCGTTGCACACTTTCAATTGAATCTTTAAGTCCTTGTTGGTAAGGATCCCAAGCACTGCTAGCATATTCTAGTACTGGTCTTACAATGCTTTTATATGCCATCTCCTTTACCTCTGTGCTACAGCCTTTGAGGTTTCTCATTACAAAATTGAGGCTTTGCATACCTTTTTTTACTACTAAGTCAGTTTGATTTTTCCAATTTAATTTGCAATTTAAGATTACTCCCAAATATTTACAGTTTTCAATATATTCTAACGGCGCAGAATTAACTGTATATTTAAATTTGAGTTGATTTTGGGGCCTTTTACGTGTGAATTTTATTAGCTGACTTTTGCTTTCATTAAGTTTCATTTTGTTAAGTTTTGCCCAATCACATATTTTATTTATATTTTCCTGAAGCAGTTGACAGTCTTCTTCATTTTTAATCTGGTAATACACTAGACAATCATCTGCAAATAGTCTCAGGGGGCATGTTATGTCCTTGTCAATATCGTTTATGAAGATAAGAAAAAGGAGGGGGCCCAATACGCTACCCTGTGGTACTCCTGATGTTACTGCCAGCTCCTCTGAAAACACACTGCCTACCCTTACTGTTTGCGTCCGGTTTGTGAGCCAGTTGTTGATCCAATTTGTCACCCTTTCATCGATCCCTAGATGTTCCACTTTGTATATTAGGAGGTCATGCGGTACAGTATCAAATGCCTTTGCAAAGTCGAGCATTACGGCATCTACCTCACTGTGGTTATCGACAGCGTCTGACAGCTCCTGTGTTAGGCTAGTCAGTTGCGAATCACATGAGTATCCCCCCCTGAATCCATGTTGGGCTGATGCTAGAAAGTTAGATTATTTTAGGACGTATCTGATGTAGTCTGAAACAAGGGTTTCAAATACTTTACAGATACTACTGGTTAAACTAATGGGCCTATAATTCTCTGGCATATCTTTGCTTCCTCCTTTTGGTATGGGGGCTATCACTGCTTTTTTCCAATCATATGGTATTTGACAGTTATTGATTGACATTTGGAATATAGATCTTAGGTATGGGACTATTTCATTTTTTGATAGCTTTAAGAAGTCATTTGATATATTATCTAGCCCTGGAGACTTTTTATTTTTTAACTTGTCGATAGCTCTGGCAATACTTTCATTGCTAAATAGGAACCTATCACCCTCACAGCTCTCGGGTATCAAAATATTTTGTACAGCAGTCTTATCACCAAACACACTTGCATACTGACTATTCAACATGTTAGCAATATCTTTTTCCTCAGTGACACACACACCTTCCTTTCTTAGAGTTGATATTTTGGTGGTAGCTCCACGTTTTTGCTTAATGTGTCTATAGAACCTATCCCATTTTCCTATGTTGTCCTCTTCATTGTCGAGTATACACTTCAAGTAATTATTATATGCTTTGTGCTTTGCAAGTAGAAGTTCTCCAGTTATTTTCTTAAATTTTATATTATTATATCTCCTCGAACTGTAAAGCTTTTGACATTTTCTTTTAAGTGACCTTATTTCCCGAGTATAATATACAGGATCCGAGTTCTTTGTGATTGTTTTCGTTGGTATGAATTTATCATAGCAGAAGGTTACTATGTTTTTAAACGAGTCCCAACTACTATGTATACTATCGGAATTACTTGTTGCCCACTTGTTAAATTCTTCCTTTAGATAAGTGGCTATGCTCTTTCGGTCAGCTTTTTTGTAAGACTTAATTATTGTTGGAGCGCAGTTTTCCCTATGGTTTACTACATTACTTTTCAATTTAAACAATACAGCACTGTGATCTCCTATTCCCTCCACTACCTCGCAGCTATTTTCTAGTTGCTCACTTTTGACTAATACAACGTCTAGCAGACTAACCTTGTTGGATAAAACACAGTGTCTCGTACCTTCCTTTACAACTTGCTTGAGATCATGTATTCCTAGCAGTTTCGAGACAGCAACTTGTGCTGCACTGCTCCCTCCTGCTGCCCTAACTTCCCAGGAAACATTTGGCAAATTAAGGTCTCCTGCGACTGCCAGTGATCTGCAGTCCTCGTACTCATTTAGATATTCATTTAATTTTTCAAATACATCTAACCCTTCATTAGGAGATCGATACACCCCAATTATTTTAGCCACACTATTTCCTATTTGTATTTTAACACCAATAATTTCATGCGAGCTGTCCTTCCACATAACTGAGCTTGGGATGTATGATTTAACCGCTATGAATACGCCCCCTCCTCTAGAGCCCCTGTCCCTTCTGTGAATATTGTAATCATTTCCCATTATTTCACCATCATGTATACCTTCATGTAACCATGTTTCGGTTGCAATCACGACATCTGGACTATGGGTTTCGACAAGATGATTAAATTGTATAAACTTATTTACAATGCTTTGACAGTTTGCCAGGAGAAAAGTGAGACCTACTGTCTCTCTTAATTTAAACTTAATCCCCCCACTTCCCTGACACCTCACCAGTTTCCCTGGTTGAAAGCGGAAACCGATGCCTTTGAAATGTTAGCAATTAACATTCCAAGTTTGGCTGCACCCGTTCGATTAAGATGTAGTCCGTCTCTGGCCAGGTCTCTGTCGCATACACTAATATTTGGGTTCATGAACTTGCAATTGAGTTCTTCGCAGACACTTCGCGTACATTGGTTTACTGCGTCAACATATCTGTCATCAATGTCTCGTCTATACAGTACGCCATTAACGGTCCATTTCGCACAAGCAAATAGTTTTTTCCCCTTTATTAGCACTTTCTTCAAGTCAGCAGCAATGTCGGCTGGTGATGATGAGCTGCGAATGTTGTTCGTCCCGGCGTGGATTGTGATTGATTTGAAGTTCTCACGTTGCCTTTTGAGTAGCTCCAGCTTCTTGGCTATTTGCATAACGCGGATACCTGGAAAGCACTGAACTCCAACCCTCGGACAGTACTTTCCAACGTGCCGCAGCATGGAGTCCCCAATTACCAGGCTTGGCTTTCGAATAGATGATTGTGGGAGATAGTATACTGTAATATTAACATGGGTATCTCGGAAGGTCTTTTCCAGTACTCCCTTTACCGCAAGCCAATCCAGGTCGTCTAATCCATTTCCAATCCTCGGCATGGCGACATCCGTAACCCCATGTTTAACACAGTGAGCTTTCATGGCCCTTATTGCCTTAGCCATGTCCTTCATCGTAGGCTTTTCAGTAGCCAGTTTCTTCGTAACCAGGTAATATATAAAGCGGCTATTTTCTTCAAGAACAGCGACATTCCCAACGGGTTTCTTCTGTTTCAGTAGTTCGTTTACTTCTCCAAACTCTGATCTGAAGGTAGCTGCAATTCCTTTGCTCATCGTCATGTTTGCCGACACACAGTGGGCTAAAGAGTGCCCTTGCGGGGCACTAAACAAGTCCCCTTCTTTCTCCGTTACTCTGCAAATGTTACTGCCGGTTACAGATGCACTTGGTTGTGTTACTGGTTTTGTTATTGGAGCTGATTGTTTTACTGTGGGTTTAGTTTTCTTGGGTTTGTTTCCTTGTTGTTTTGTAGGTTTGACTATTGTTGCGGCAGGAGTTTCTATCGAGGCTTTATTTACTTTGTGCTTTGCTCTGTAGCTAATCAATTGTTCTTCATATGACAAAGAACAATTATGGAGATCTGACTCTGCAATCGCAAACTCACACACACTCCCATTTTTCATACCTCTCACATCCTTCTCTTCTTTAGACTTTTCTCCTTGTTGTTGTTCTGCTTCCACATGTTCGACGTCTTCGTTATTCTGCAGCGAATCTTGTTCACACTGAGCACTAGGTTTCATGTTTTTTTAAATTACTTAGTTCCGAATAAAGAAAAACGTTTTCACTTTTAAGACCTTCCACAGTCTTCTGTAATGACGCAACATTATTTACCAAGTCCCATTCCCATAGCAATCTATTGGCCCATAGGTCCCGCCATTCATCTTCACTCTCTTTCAGTGCATCTACTTCTTTCCGTAATCTCTTCAGACATTCTCCCTCATCCTCTTTTGCATTCTCATTAATAAGAGTCCGTAGGATGCCTATTGCTTCAGTTTGTTGATGCAGTTCTTCATCTTCAAACCCCAATAGGTCTTCAGCCAAGGACGCGTCCATCCCTAACCCCACTTCCACTTCTCCACTTTTTTCTTGTAGATTCTGCATCACTGAAGATGTTTATCCGTATTTTATAAAGAAAAATGTACTAATCAATATCGAATGGTATATATTAATTTATATATAACAACTAACAGTGCAAAATACACCAGAAAATCGAAGCATTACTGAGACACAGACTAACAATGCACGGCCATCTTGTCAGAGATCTCTTGGCACATTTAAAATTGATCGGTGAGCAAATTTGAATGACTGCTGGTCATGTCCCATAACCAATCAAAGCTTGTTATTATCATTGAAATGTGAGGTCACCTACTAGAGTGAGACAAGGAGATCGCTTGGACTCACTTCTGATTTTGCGATCTAACATTTTTCAGCCAATCAGATTTATTGAACGATCAAATTTAAATGTGCCAAGTGTACATATACCAATCCTTTTACAGAAGTAACGGGCATTATACATATTTTTAAATGTCATGATTTTTTCTTTTTAATGATTTAGGTATGCTACCAACTTCTTGTAACAAAATATTAGAGAACATTAATTCTTTTATCTGTGATATAATGGCCATGATGTAGGTAGTTTGTCTCTAACAAGACAAAGTTATTCGAAAAGTGTAAGAAATGTAGGTCCAGAAAACTAGCCGTTTATTAAGATGTATCATTTGCCTTCATTTTGTATTGTCTGACTTATTATGATTCGATATTTTATGCCAGTTGTAATATTTTCAATGTTTTGGTGGTTGTAGTGAGTTACCTACTACTTTTTATTACTTGTAGTAGGTAGGTACATAGTCCAACCCTTGACTCCAATGGTCCCCTTGTTTCAAACTAACCTTGCTGCACGGGCTTTTCTCTTCTACCATTAGTTAATCAGGCAGACCCTCTTAGTGGCATTCTCTCATATAATACTCCTCAAATACCTATTCCTGGAAGTTAGTTTGTTATGCTCAGCTCATCGCTAATGCCGTGTTATTTGCTTCTGATTTATTCTTTAGTGTGTGCAATGGTTGGAAGATGCCAAGCTTAACCAGCTGCGTCGCGAAGGTATTCGCTACGCTCGGATTCAGCTTTGCGATGACGACATCTACTTCTTGCCCCGGAACGTGATTCATCAGTTTCGCACTGTGTCGGCGGTTACCAGCATCGGTAAGTGAAAAGCACTGTTATAAAGTACTCCGAGGTTGAACCGAGAACTTAGCAGAATTCACCGATTTACTTAATTAATGTCAATGCTTTCACTTGCCATGCAAGCCTACCCTTTTTCAACATTCAACAATGGTACTACAGGTATTAATAGCAAATCTGGCAAAGCTGGCAAATCAAAAAATGATCGCTCAATATATCTCATTGACTGAAAAATGTTAGATCACATCATCAGAAGTCAGTCTATCTATGTGACTGATCTCCTTGTGTCACTCTAATACCTTGGAACTCAACCTGCGGCCCGCAAGACTTAATTTTGTGGCCCCTCAGTTGATGTTTCAAATACCTATTTATTCACAAAATGTGTCCAATGAAAAGTATAGGTATGTTGTAAAAAAAAAAAAATCATTTGAGACATACAATTTGGAGAGTTGTCATGTTAGGATCCACGCATCAGGCTGAGAATACGAGGAAAGCTATACTGAAATGAAAAACTTCATACTTGTTGCAACCAAAATGAAGCCATTTAACAATTCCGAAAATTGTAAAAAGTGTTTGGTTTGGATGTGAAATGTTGTTCAATTCTGTCGTGGACGTTTTCGGAACCATCGAGTGATAGCAAGGCAGTGGTGACGTAGTGAGGTAGTGCAGTGGTGAGGTATCACTGCCTTGCTATTGTTCGATTCATTTCATAATAAACAAAAAACACTGAATGAACCAGGCACGTAGGAAAGATCACTTATTAAATTTAAAAGTTTTAATGTGCTTCATTTCTAAACAAAAAGCCCTGCGGGGCTTTTGAACATAAGTTATAATGATGAACACACATAAATCTCGAGAAATGTACAATTTTCATTCGTAAAAATCTATTTGAAATGGCACGGGATATTTTGGCGGGAAAAACGGCATGTTACTAGAATCGGGAAAGTGATGTCATTTCCAAGTACACAACAATGTGTTACCATGGTGAAACACTTTGTTACCATGGCAATTGAAGGATTGTGATGCCATGTCAATTTATTCTGTTTTAAATTTAGAAGAAATTTATCAAACTTTGTAACTGAATTTCTCGAAAACTATTCGTCCCACAATAAAAATAATACTATATCCGTGTTCAGCAACATCTCAACTTTCATAAAATATCTATTCTGAAATCTAATTTACACGAAACTTCCCTATTGGTGGGTAGTTTTCTTCGGTTCGTGCATTTTAGAGCCCCAGAATTACTTTTAAATTGTTAAATTCTAAAAAACGACCTGCAGGGCTAAAACTGAGGGGTTTCGTCCCTCCCACTCCCCGGATAAAAGTAGTATCTACGCGCCTGGAATGAACTTACTTGATCACGTGAGCATTATAATTATGGAAAAAAATGCGGCCTGTCAACAAAATGCAAATTTGTATTATTCGCCCCCATGTCAAAAAGGTTGAGTACCACTGCTTTAATAGGTGAGCTCTATTTGCATTGATAATATCAAGCATTGATTGTTATGGAACCTGAGCAGCAGTCATTAAAATTTGTTCACCAATCATTTTTTCTTTTGCCAAGTGTACCCGACATTTTGATAAATAAAAAAAATAAAAAAATGCTACCCATTTTATTTTGAAATTTTGATGTTAGGTAAATATTTGGTATTTTCATGTTTAAAATATCCCTCCTACAACATTGAAATGTTTTTATGAGTACAATAGGTACATTACCAACCCCAGATTCACAAGTATGAATTGTGAATTGCTAACTTCCCTCAATTTCAATTTGATGGAATATAACTTTGTTGCGCTGTCGTTAATATATCAGAGAAAATCATGAGAAAATGACAGTTAACTTTCCCTGCTTTTTATCTATGTGTTTCACTAGGTACACTCGGCCAAACAAAAATTGATCGTTGATCAAATTTGATTGACTGATAAATGTTAGATTGCACCATCCGAAGTCAGTCCAAGCGATCTCCTTATCTCACTCTAGTAGGTAACCCCATATTTCAACGATAATAACAAGCTTTGATTGGTATGGGACATGACCAGCAGTCATTCAAATTTGGTCAACGATCAATTTTTGTTTGGCCGAGTGTACCTATATTTCTTGTGACACTTTTACCAGAGAATTGATGTTTATTTACATATCTGGTTATTTATTGAAATAAGTGGAAAATTTTAATTATTTAAATGTTAATAATCTAACATAGAAACTTCTGTACTGTCCCATGTTATGAACAATGGGACAGATCATTGCAGATATACTTTTTCCATTATAAAATAAAAAAAGCAGGATGTATTCCATCATCTAACAACATTGAGAATAATTGGTGAGTCTCTACCTGAGTACCTACCTATAGGGAAATTTACCTACTCATTGCTAATCGTGCTTCTTCCTCTGATATAGATAATTAAGTACTAATTAGTAGATAGTATCTGAAAGTTCAACAACCAAGTCTGACTAGCTGCCTCAAAGTGAAGTAAAAGTAAACAGTTTTCTTTGCTTGCATCTTATTGTAGCCTAATTCAAATACAGTAGAACCTCTGTTATAAGTTTCTCAGTTATACGAATTATTCAGTTATAAGATTTTTCTGAGAAGTCCCAACCAATTCCCTATATGTTTACATGTTAAATTTAGTCATTTATACGACTTCCAGTTATACGATTTATGCTGTTATACAACTTAAATTCTTGACCCCTGAGTTAATATTATTCATTTATAAGCCTAAAAGGGGATTTTTCCACAAACATGCCTAGACAAAACAAGTATTTTTTCAGCGTGCGCAAATGATTCATTTGTTATAAGAGGTTTTTCCAAGAAAGCTTGCAGCTGCCTGGCCTTGGCGCGCCCCCATCCCCTTGTTTAGATTCTAGGAAACCTTCCCCACACCCCACCAGCCTGCATTTGACAGCTGCTCTGTCTGAACCCTCTTTGTCAAGGTTACAGTTGTTGTTACTTCACCCAGATGACATCATTGATGACATCCAATAAGAGGGGGAGAACAAGTGATGGAATTGTTACCAAGCCTATATCACATTACAAGTGTGTTTGACAAACTTTAATTTTTTTTTTAAATTTTTTTAGTAAATAACAAATCCAGTTGTACGATTATTCGTTTATACGATTTTTTTCCTATCTCCCTTCAAAATCGTATAACAGAGGCTCTACTGTATTATGCTTTATTCTCTATTATACTATTTTCTCGATTTTCAGTAGGTACAAGTTAACCAACAAATCATAAAACGGTGTTTTAGCGAAACGGATTGGCTGCTGATCAGGTTCCTTGACAATCAATCCTTGTTATTATCCACGTTAATTAGAGCTGAACTACTAGAGGTAGATGACGAATTAGCATACCTAGACTTCATCGGATGGTGCCATCACATTTTTTCAGCCAATCCATTTCTTTCAAATATCGTTTTATCATTTGTTGAGTGTACCTACTTCCTTTCTTAAGGGCGGTCATATATTTTTTCCCGCCAAAAGCGATTTGGAGCGGTTTACGAGCGAAATACAAAATATAAATACCTATATTTAACAAACGGTTATGAATATCGAAAAAGCAAGACGGAGGTGACATGTATTGAACCTTTATCTACATTTTCATACATTTTCGTGCCCGACACATACTGACCACATAGTAGGAGCAAAGTTATGACAGTAAGCGATGAAAATGTAGATAAAGGTTCAATACATGTCACCTCGGTCTTGCTTTTTCGATATTCATAACCGTTTGTTAAATATAGGTATTTATATTTTGTATTTCGCTCGTAAACCGCTCCAAATCGCTTTTGGCGGGAAAAAATATATGACCGGCCTTAATCCACCAGCTATTTATCAGTCAACTGAATCCTGTCATGTGGCTCCTCAACAGAGAACACATGTATCCATGAGTGACCTTAACACAGTGTAGAGCTAAAGTTTGTCTTGACTTTATTTAGAACCTGAGACCTTGAGACCTTGAGACCTTGAGACCTTTTGAGATACAACTATGTATACAAATTTTATTTTTATGATTAAATATTAATAAGAAACGACATCTGATATTGTCTTCAAATATACAAAGCTTGACCGATTTGTCCTGTATTGCTGAGTTGCATATTTTATCAAGTCAGTTCGTGTGGCTGAGGTATATTTTACACTTTTTGATTTTTACCCGAGGATCTGGCCATTTTTGCAAGGAGAAAAATGATATCGTTCGCACTTGCAGTGAGCTGTAGTATGATTTATTTTCATTGTGAAGAAACATATTGTTACAGAACACTTAGACCGCGTCTTTTATCAAAGAATTTAGTTCAATAAATACACCATTGTGGTGTATTCAAACATTTTGATTACGATCCATAGTTCATGATCATTCATCCCCTTAGGGTATTCGATATTGAGTGTCTGTGTTTAACAAATTTTGTCATGTCCCCCAGCCTGGCACGTGCGATTGAAGCAGTATTATCCGGAATCACTCAATCTCGGTGATGTGAAACACTCTCGAGTGATCACGGCTCAGCATCATTACAAAGAGAAAAAGAACCTCGAGAGAGCATCCTGTGAGACCTTTAAGAAAGAGCATAAACGTGAAGAGAAAGACAGAGAGAGTGAGGAAGTTGTCGATAAACATTTCAAAGTGCATTTTGACGATAAAAGTGCGTCGAGGAAGAAGAAGGAGACTGTAAGCAAGGAGAGGGACGAACGCAAGAAGAAGATACACGACGACGTTGAGAGTGCTGTCATTGTGGATAACGAACACTTACCGGTCCAAGTGGTGAATCAGCATCTACCGAAGATGGCGGCCAACGGAGTCGACAGGGCAGAGCAATCGTCACGCAAGCTGAAAGTCTATCGTAAGAAAGAAGGCTCAGTGGACGGCTCTCACAGGAAATCGACTTCCAAGGTAAGCACTACTACAGATATTCAACCGCCTAAGATTTCCACAACAGCAGAGAAACTTGTTCCGACAGTGCCTAAGAAAGAGATAAAGTTTGGTGTAGTTAAAGTTGCACCACCTAAACATTTGAAACCTGTCAACTTGCTGGACGAAATTATGGCTGGTATGGACACGACAGCATTCAAAGGCAAAGAGGAAGAACCCTTGAAATAGTATGCCTTTTATAACACTACTGTGCTACAGCCTTTAGATCAACTTGAGTACCTTATTTCTAAAACAAGCAAGAGCAATACATTATTAATATTATTTTATTATTACTAGAATTATATTTAATATTATTATTATAACATATATATATATTATTATTATTATTATTATAATGTAGGTAATTCTTGTTTATATAAGATTATTGATGATATTTTACAGTTCGTTTTTTCCTAGCTTGAAATGAGCTGTTGGGATGACAACTACCTAATGTGAAGAAATTACTCTAACTCGACCATCTTTATGGTTGGCACTCTCTTAGGAACATAAACTTGTGATCCATTTATAAAGTACATATTATATTATTATTCCTATACACACACCGATTACAGATCTATCAGAATATGTAAAAACAAAAGTTCAAAATAAAAAATTCTAAAGTTCAAAACTTCTTACAAATGATACTTACTGGTGGATTCAATCGATTTGTCATACCTGGCTGCTGCCGTGTTTTAAAATATTATAGAAAATATTTATAGTCTATAAAGTTAATACCTATTTTCAGTAAATATTTACAAGTCAATATTTACAGTAAATGTATTATTTATACATTTACAAGTGATGCATACTAGTAAAACTTAAATCATAATTATTAATTACTCCTCAAGTCTAGACAATTAGTGGTATGTTTTGTCAAATTATAATTGTAAACAAATTAACACAAAGGTAATTTTTCCCCGTGTTGGTATGACAGATGGTCATCGTCACACTAACAAGTGGCAACAAGTGGTACCTATTGACATTTCAAGCACTAAAAAACGAACTGTAACTTTAGATAGCTTTAGTCAGTGGAATGTTCAGTAGAAACCTTAGCTAGGCAAATGGATGGAAATTGCATTCCACTTTTTAGACTGGTGCTATTGGAGTATGCACATACCTACTATATTATTATTATTATTATTATTATTATTTATTTACAGTTCTTTGTATTCAAAATTATCATAAGCGATTTGTTTATTCTTTGTTATAGTCTCCACATTGCAATGTAATTTCAACATACATAATTTTGATAGGCTTATTTACCTTTATAAATTGTTCTGAGTGATACTCTATATTATTCAGGACTAAATATACCTACATACATTACATACTTTTACAATGGGCTTATTGCCTCTTATTTACACCATCGTGATCTTTTGTTTTTTAGAACAAACTCTGAATTCCTTGTTCACTTTACAGAGTAGACACAGAGCCTAGTGAAATGTGAATTCAAAGCTTGTTCCATTGACAAAACCAATGTGAATAGTTATAGCAGGGCTGCCACAAACAAAGTTCAAATTTTTAATAGAAGTGCAATACTAAATTCTCTTTGTCTATAAATGAAGACATGAAGATCGCAAATGATATGATATAGTAATTCATTTTCCTACATGAAAACTAAAAATTAAATAAAATGTGCATCTTAGTAGGTACTAGGTAGGTACAATTTGTTTCTAAAATCTGTGTTTGCTGATATTTTTTGGCCCTATCACTTGATATTCATTAAATAGGCAGTCCTGGTTTATGCTGTTGCCACAGGTTTTTTGTGAAAGTATAAATACCTGCTTACATTTTACACCCATGCACTGGTGTTCAGTGCGGTTTTCCCTCAACTTCATTGATAGATCACGTTTTGTCTGGAAAGGAAGTTCAACCAACATCGGTCGAGTCAAGCCTACCTATATTAGTTTAGTTTGTCAAAGCCTGGGTTTGCGACACTATTGCAGTTCTCTTGACACTTATTATCTTGATTTTAGAGGATAATTGTTTTATGCATGAAGTGTTCGCGAGAGTTTGTAGGTATCCGTTTTACTTTTTAGGAGAAAACTCCACAATACCACTTAGGTATATTTTAAATTTAAAACGGACTGTTGAATGTCAATACAATGTTAGTCCATACCAGATTTATTCATTTGCAATACACTTTCTATGCCAGATCTCTCAGATCTACAGAAAGTTGGTATTGTTACTGTCCTCCTATGCAAGAAGGTTTCCCCCTTTTTTTAAAAAGATAACTATTGTTCCTAAGTACAAACAAGTACCTATTTTACTGTTTAATTTTTGTACTGTTTTCTTGACTGCTGGTGCACTGCAGAATATGCTCTATGCTCACGGAAGTCTGTAACGGCTAACAGTACTGGGTCGTTCCGCCAGAAAGCGCCTAAATTAAACAAAAATCGTTGCGGCACTATTTTTAATTTTTTTGAAAAAATTCATAGTTGTTTCCATGTACAAACTGAACTTGGAACGCCACTTGGTTTTATCAAATTCGTTTCCTGTCTCGAAATATGGCTGTTCAAAATTTCGATTTTGGTAAAAAATCGTCTTAAAAGGCATACATTGAAAGCGCTATACTTTTTAAACCATTGGAGATATCCAAAAACTATAAATAGAAAATTTTTGATTATTGTATAGCCTACAATAATATATAGCATGTTTGTGTTTTGAAATAAAATTGGCTTGGTTACGGCTTACCAAATTTTTATAAAAAAATATTATTTTTTCCCAAATTTGACCAAAATATTCTACGGATTGGTACAAAACAACATTATGGCTAATTTTTCTAGTATTCTATGTATAATTTCTTATCTGTTGCCGAAGGCGGATGTTAAAAATTGTTTACCATACTCATCTCAAAAATTTATATTTAAGTCAATTTTTGTGAAAACCACCATTTTTGATGTGGCCTGTACAAAAAGTGGGACCTCCAAAAAATATTCGAAAGGATTCATAAGATTGCTTGATATGTGATCTAATAGACCTGAAAATTTCGCGATGTTGTTTTTCCTGACGTGAAAGTTAGAGATTTTTAAAAATGTGTTAATATCTGCATAAAACAATGGTTTAATTTGTGCATTGTAAGGCTGTAATTTATTCTTTTCTTTACAGCAATGATTTCTGCTACTGCTACGTGCTAATATAAGCAGTAATCATTGCTCTAAAGAAAATAAATCATATTTGATTCTCTTGTGGCTTTATTATTTGACTGAGAACCCCTGACATGGGATGAAGTGTGTTTATGATTTCTGACTGAAGTGGTTTGAAGTGTGTGGTGCTCTGGTAAAAGATCGAGGGAGGACGAATGTATTGAAAATCCTCTTTGAGTCTTTAGTATCATTTGAGAAGCGATCTCTGCTACACGTTATAATGCAGTGCTTTATTGGAATATATGTTAATGAAGAGTGCAGTGAGAAAAGTGTGAATTTAAGTAAACAATTGAGTGCAATCGGTGACTTCTTGGACAATGAGAAGAATTTACTGTTTATGCGAGTTGGTTTAGACATTCTAGAAACTATTTGCTATCATCACAAACTGAAATATTTAGATAATTATAATCATTACTTTGGATCAAAGTGTTGCGATCCTCTAAAACGTCATAAGAAAGTGATCAAAAAGTGTCTTCGTGAAATCACTCTGCAATATGCAGAAGATTCGGGAAAGTATCACCTCATCCCCGGCCAGTCTATGTGTATCTCCTGCTTCATGAGAATTAAAACTTCATGTGGAAGTGACGAACCTGATGATGGCAACGGTGACTACGAAGACCCCGCTTCATTACTAGCATCTGTGAATGTTGCCTGTTCGGCTCTCGAAGTATCGCCACTTAAAATTATGAAACTCAACACTGATCAACGTGTCTTGGCAATAAGAAAGAAGTCGTCAAAACTATCTCAACAAATTCGAACACGGCTTTCTAAAGAATTCAATGTGTCAGTCAGCGATCCGGAAAGTGACGTTGAGGATGAACAACGTGATTTCATTCAAAGACTAAAACTCCGTTGGAATAATGCTACTTCTCAAGATGAAAAGGTCAAAATCTTAAGTTTACTCCCAAAGACATGGACAATCAGAAAAACTTGTAATGAGTTCGCAGTAAGTGAACACCTCGTCAAACTAACCCGCTGTCTTGTCAAAGAGCAGGGGATTCTACCAAACGTCAGAGCCAAGAGATCAGGCCAAGAATCCCTCTCTCAACAGACCGTTGACGCCGTTGAAGCTTGGTACGAGAATGACGAGTACAGCAGAATGTGTCCAGGACAGAAAGATTGTGTTAGTGTAAGAGGTGGCGATGGTGTTAAAATTAGCAAACAGAAAAGACTTATACTTTGCAACTTAAAGGAATTGTACAGCCAGTTTAAACTCAAGCATCCAGATATCAAAGTTGGATTTTCCAAATTTGCTTCATTGCGGCCACAGTGGTGTATTCTTGCCGGAGCATCGGGAACACATTCTGTGTGTGTTTGTTCCATCCACCAGAATGTAAAGTTAATGATGAGTGGATTGAAGCTTGAGAACACGTATAAGGAGTTGTTGCAGCGGATTGTTTGCGACGTGGACAGAGAGGCGTGCATGCATGGCACGTGTCCCGACTGTCCAGGCACCGACGCGTTACGTCAGGAGTTGATGGAGCTCCAGGACGACGACGACGTTGACGCTCAGGTGCAGTACAAGCAATGGGTGACCACAGATCGCTGTGATCTTATTATCGTGTTGCAAGATTTCCCTGATTATGTAGATACCCTTCTATCAAAACTGCTCGTACTAAAAACTCATCATTTTATAGCTAAGGCCCAATCAGATTTCCTAAGAGTCAAGAAAGAACAATTACAAGATAATGAGTGTATAGTGACTGGTGATTTCTCCGAGAACTTCACGTTTGTAGTTCAAGATGAAGTACAGAGCTATCACTGGGTAAACTCTCAAGCAACACTTCACCCATTCGTCATTTATTACAAAGATAATCAGCAACTTAAAAACAAGAGTTTTTGCTTCATAAGTGACCATCTTCAACACAGCACGACCGCCGTCTACACATTTCAAAAAGCATTAATTCCGGAAATCGTTTCACTTGCTCCACTCATTAACAAACTCTTCTACTTCTCCGATGGTGCTGCCAGTCAATATAAAAATCGAAAAAATTTCAACAACCTCTGCCGCCACATAGAAGACTTTGATATCGCCGCCGAGTGGCACTTCTTCGCCACATCACATGGCAAGGGGCCATGTGATGGTATTGGGGGGACAACGAAAAGGCTGGTTACCAAAGCCAGCTTGCAGAGAACTCAAGCTAATCACATCATGACACCACAAGAGATGTTTGAGTTCTGCCAATCCGAGATCCAAGGCATCACATTCATCTACACGTCAACAGAAGACATTCAACAAGAAGAGACACACTTAACCAACAGATACAAGAATTCAAGACCAATTCCGAACACATGATCATTCCACGGATACGTGCCAATCAATACACATTCTATAAAAGCATTCAAAACTTCCAGTTCGTCCGAGTTTAAGATCGTAAAAGTCACCAAAAAAAACTAAGTAAAGACGGCTCATCCAGATCACTCACTCTAATTGAAGGTAAGACAATTTTTAAAAATCTGTAACTTTCAAGTCAGACAAAACAACATTGCGAAATTTTCAGGTCTATTAGATCACATATCAAGAAATCTTACGAACTTTTTCGATTATTTTTTGAAGGTCCCACTTTTTGTACAGGCCACATCAAAAATTGTGATTTTCACAAAAAATGTCTTTTATATAAATTTTTGAGAGGAGTATGGTAAAGAATTTTAAACATCCGCCTTCGGCAACAGATAATAAATTATACAAAGAATACTAGAAAAATTAGCCATAATGTTGTTTTATACCAATCCGTAGAAATTTTTTTGTCAAATTTGGGGAAAAAAATTAATTTTTTCTAAACATTTGGTAAGCCGTAACCAAAACAATTTTATTTCAAAACACAAACATGCTATATATTATTGTAGGCCATACAATTATCAACAAATTTTCTATTTAAAGGTTTTGGATATCTTCAATGGTTTAAAAAGTATAGCGCTTTCAATGTATGTCTTTTAAGACGATTTTTTACCAAAATCGAAATTTTGAACAGCCATATGTCGAGACAGGAAACGAAATTGATAAAACCAAGCGGCGTTCCAAGCTCAGTTTGTGCATGGAAACAACTATGATTTTTTTCAAAAAAATTAAAAATAGTGCCGCAACGGTCATTAGGTGCTTTCTGGCGGAACGACCCTACTGCTAAATGTTTTGGTATTGTATTATTACTGGCATTATTTTAAACACTCAACTGCAGTATTACAGCTGGTTACAGTACTAGGTACCGAATTATTTGGCTGCACCTGTTATTAGTTGGTTTGGCTCAATTCTCCACACACTTGCAGAGTTCAAGGTAACCAAAAGGGTCTAGGGCAGGGGTCGGCAACCTGCAGCTCCGGAGCCGCATGCGGCTCCTTGGTGGTTCTTGAATGGCTCTTTATAATTTAAATAAAGATCTGGAATCGATAAATTCGAAAATTCGGGAGAAAAAAACGCCCTGCGGGGCAACAATTGGAAGGTTATTTGATTCAGTTGGTTCAATTTATAGTCCCAGAATCACTTTTAAATTGTTAAAATTCTAAAAAAACGCCCTGCGGGGCAACAATTAGTGTGTTATTTGATTCAGTTTGTTCATTTTAGAGTCCCAAAATTACTTTTAAATTGTTGACATTCTTAATAAACGCCCTGCGGGGCAACAACTGGGGGGCTTCGTCTCAATATCAAAATGAACTAGTAATTCAATTTATTATTTTCGGTGTATTATTTGATTGCCTCTACTGCGGCTCCCATTATTTTATTATTTATTATTTTTTGTGAAATTGGCTCCTTGACCAAAAAAGGTTGCCGACCCCTGGTCTAGGGGGACCCAAAAGTCTAGAAGTCAAATGCGGTCGCAGAAAATGTGGCGTAAATCATGGCTAAAATAAACACATAAAAACATTTGTCGAAATATTTTCTGAACAAATTTTGAGGTGATAAGTCACATGAGTTGTTGAATCACTTCTACAAATTCACTTTATCATTTCTTCTAGAATAAACAAAATACCGTGTCACCCCTTTGGGTGCAGTAGTTGAAATAAAGAAGTAACTTGTAGCTTAATCTCACTTCTGTTGAGTGTTGGAAGGATTGTAATTGCGCCAAACAACTAATCCTATGGTTGCACAAAATTGCTGCAAATAATTATTTAATTACTTATCTAAAATTATTTTCTTTTTTGCTGGAAATCCCTGATAAAACAGGGCTTTTTTGCTATGTTATTATAAGCAATCATTGTAAGTATGGCTACAGACAGACTGACCCATGCTGGACTGATTCAATGTAGCATGGTAGAACTTGATTAACTTTGAGCCCTTGTTTTCTGTACCTTCTTGCTAGGAAGTGTAGATTAGTGCCTGCCAGTCAGTGATTGTGATCAATATAGGATCGGTGTACAAAAATAACCAGGTGAAGAATGTGGTCGGAGAATATCCATTGAAGTGATGTGTACAAAATTACTAATTAGTAATTAGCCATTTGTTTTAACCCCCTGTAAAATTGTATTTTACATATTGTGATGAAAATGGTCAGATAATATCTATTGAAGAGATTCATACAAAATGAGACATCATGTATTTGACAATTTGGGTACTTTTCATTTATAATTAGCATTTTAGTCCACCCTGTATTTTCTGTGCCAGCTAATATCAACACTTTACCAGTGATTCTCTAAGTTATACGTGTTTAGAATTAATCTTTCTAATGCAGTTAAAACAAATCATTTTCATACATCCTGTATTTCCTGAAATTTGGTTTCATAATTATATACACTAATGATGATTTAGTCAATTTGTATATATCTACATAATTATGCTTATTGTCTTTGTCGTATTGTTACAAGATATTTTTTGTCTTATTATTTGATATTGCATTCATATACCTGTGCATAAGTCATCAGAATCATTTGTTTTATTACATGATACAGAAGTAAAATTTAATCATATAACTGGATTATTTTCATTTTGCAAAACAACCTATCCTTCCCACTCAAGACATCCTATTCCTTTGCTCTTCATAGTTTGCTTTATTGAAGTGCTGAGAAAATAGATACATGTGTTGGACCAGTGTCTTCGAATATAGAACATTACAATTTTGTGACGAAACATGGTGGGTAAATGCATCTCACTGAAATACCTACCTACTTGATTATTATTACTATTAGCGAGTAACGATTATCCTTCATATGACGCAACAATATTCAAAAATTCGGGCAAGCGATGCTAAGAAAGCCTAGCTAGCCTACTAAGAAAGAAATTTGTGTCCGAATTTCCACTCGTCTTGAAGTTTCAAATTGAGATTCGTATCGAACTCTCTTTTTAGTTGACCATGAACTTTTTTTAAAATGGTTGATGTATTGTTTTGTATTGTTACATTATATTAATCTTTGCAAATGCTATGAAAGTTCGTCAGTGAAAGTGTCTGAACTAGGGATGTTAACAACAATTATTTTTATTAGAAATGGGGTTTTTATTAAATTGTCTTTCAATATTATGGTAACAGTAAACTATTATGTAACTGGTAAGTAAACTATTTATTAAATCGTAGCCTATTCTATCATATTATATACGCACGGACCAAAGAGTTCTTATGCATTATGAGTGTTAAACAAATTAACTGAATCGAACCATTTACCTACCTGTGCACCTAATCCACAGTAGTAGGTAGTACATTTCAGAATTATTTAAATATTTGGCGCGAACTAGGATGTATGAATGCTTTCTTCAACAAGGTCCACTCGATCTCCGCCTAGCGGAACCGGCTGTCCGCCATCTGGCGGAGATCGAGTGGACCTTGTTCTTCAAGGATTGCTTCAAGAAGGCGGTGGTGTGAAGCTTGCAACAAGTCGGAGTCGGACAATAACAATAAAGATGGCTGCGCACTGTCCTGTCAAAATTCAAGAAATGTCTCTAAATTCGCATTTATCAGAAGAATCTGAAGCCCCAACAAGACCTATTTTACCATGGGATAAATTTTATAATTGGATTCATTGTATTTGTATTGTTACTTTTGATTTGGAGCTAGGTCAAGCAATGGAGGTACGTGCATGCCCTTTACAAACCTTCTCATACCTAGCAGGATGCTGGTCATAAGCATGTAGTAGAAAGTTACACTGTTTTTCTTTGCAGTCTAAACATATGGTTATAATGAGCTAGATGCAACTGATGCAATTGCAAATATAATTTTTTTATTATTGCTTTGCTGACTCTAACATAACGCAAATTCTCATGACATTACATGTAACCCTCACTTACATTTTACCAATTTCGAGTTGTTTGTAGCTTATTACTTTCTTTCTAGATGATCTACCCTGCTCATGCGAAACTTTCAGAACAAGAGAAGTCAAATATTTGCTATTTGGCCTTTCCTGACTCGAATTCTGGATGTATGGGGGATACGCAATTCCATGTTCGAATTAGAAGGTCTCCGGGTCAGCAAGATCTGGCCCCTGACCAGTTCATTTATAATCAAAAATGTCCAGTATTTTTACAAGCTGATGCTGGCTATTTCTGTGGTTACATATATTTCCGACAAGTTAAAGATAAAACTCTACCAAGAGGTTATTTCCAAAAGGTGTGTATTTAATTGGATTAGAAATAACATTGAAAACAACAATTACGTTTTATAGTGATACTGATGAGCGACAGAAGAATTACTCTGTTAGGTATTGAAAATTGTTTTCAAAGTTCATTAGTTTGTGCTTAAAAAATAGATATCAAATTGCAAAAATTTATTGGGATTGACGTGTTTTTTTTAAACACACCTATTTCTTTAAGTGTGTATTGTAGCATGCAGTGTTTTATTTCCAGAGTGTTGTCATCATCTCTCGACTCCCGTTCATCAGTCTCTTCACGGAAGTCTGCTCTCTGATTGCGCCAGAATATTTTGACAATGGAGAGAAAAGCATTGAAGCGGCCTGTCATTTTATTGACTCATGGGCAAGTCCAGTGCCAGGGGAAGTGGTCACTCTACCTCTTTTTGGAGCCATCATACAGGCATGTTCTTCAAGGCTGTAACTCTAGGTCTAGACACAGTGAATAGTTCACTTGATCCAACTTTTGGCTTGGCTTTTGGCAATACCTATGACTTAAGACTGACGACCTCTAAATTATATTTGCATTAATTTTATCATGTCACAACTAGCATAGTACTATTAGGTATGGTATATAGGTACTATAGATGGGACGATTCCGATTTTTCACAATTCCTATCTCGATTCTTTGAAACGATTCTTGCGATTCTGATTCTTTATTAAATTATAATTTAACAAAAAAAAATCACTATCTATTCCTTATTAATGGAGTACATGCATGATGCCACAGCTGACCAAAATCACACTGGTGCACAGTTGCATTCGGAATATAAATAAGAAGTATAGTAGTACGAATCAATATCTTTCTTGATTCTTTATTTCCTTATTATATTTAATAACATTTCTATGGTCCGTGTCACACGGAGTTGTCCGCTAAGATATTTTGAGTACCCCTTGTCCGAGAGAGAGGGATGGTCTCGGAAGACTGCGCGATCGCACACAGCGGCTGAGGGATGGACAAAAAACCGGTTATTTGCAACATTAGGGGCCAAGTCTGGCGGACAACTCCGTGTGACACGGACCATACGACGGTGGAAAGGCCAAAAGGCGTAACCCACATTTTTTTCGAAATGCATGTTTTGGCACTTCCTGATAGATGGCGCTAAGATGCATTGCTTGGCAAAAGGACGTAACCTCAACTTTAACCCATAAATTATGATAAATTATTTTAGTTTGCCTAACGTCGCCTAACCCACAATTCTGCCACCTGCAAGATTTCATTTTGGTACTGGCTAAAAGACCTAACCCACGAAGAACTTGTTATGGCAAGTCTGGGTATAAAACCAAAGAACTGGGATGTTTTTCCAGTGCAAAATAATGAAATAATACATTATCTATCAATTCATATATCTATTTTGATGATAGACCCACTCTTCTTCTAATTAATAGAGATATTAGTGACATGCAAAAAGACGTAACCCATAACAACTGAAAAGCAATCATGGAGACTGCAGACCAAAAGGCGTAACCCACATTTTTCACAGATCTTTTATTGTTTTCATAAATCCAAGTTATATGAAATAAAAAACTGTATCATGACAATATAAATAAATATTATATAGATCCAATAATAATTTTGTTTCATACCATTTACCATAGAAATGGTAAAAGCTGCCGGGGAGGATGGTAGAAGATGGCTTTGTAGAGTGATCCGAGCAGCATGGGAACAGAAGAGAATTCCAGTTGATTGGGAAAAGGGGATTATTGTTCCCCTTTTTAAGAAAGGAGATCGAAGGAAATGTAATAATTACCGGGGTGTGACCTTACTCTGTCAGTGTGCGAAGTTGTTTGAGAAGATAGTGGAACGGAGATTGAAGAATTATGTGGAAGAGGGGTTGCGAGAAGAACAGTATGGATTTCGGAGAGGGCGATCGACAATAGATGCAATTTTCACAGTGCGACAGATGATGGAGCAGCAGTGGGAGAGGGGGCAGGAAATGCATATGGCTTTCTTGGACTTGGAGAAGGCGTATGACAGGTTGCCAAGGGAAATAGTTTGGGAGTGTTTGGTGAAGAGAGGAATAAGCAAGGACTTGGTTGAGCGGATCAAATGTATGTATCAGAACAGTGTGAGTTGTGTGCAGTCGGGAGTGGGGAGATCGGAATGGTTTAGTATTAGTGAAGGGCTTCGGCAAGGGAGTGTGTTGTCACCAACACTGTTCATCATAGTAATGGACGAGTTGTTGAAGAAAGTAGAGCCAAATGAGGGGTTCGATACTCATACGTTGATTTATGCGGATGATGTGGTGGTGTGGGGAGAAACTAGGGAGGAAGTTCAGTTAAAGATTAATAAGTGGAGTGAAGAGACGGAGAAGATGGGTTTGAAAATAAGCGAAGAGAAGAGCGAAGTAATGTCCATGGAAAGAAAGAAGTTTAAACAAGGTCATGCTAGGATCAAGCTTGGAGGGGGATGGTTGAAGGAGGTGGAAGAGTTTAAGTATCTGGGTAGCCTGCTCACCAACAAGGCTAAAGTAGACAGAGAAGTACAAGGGCTGGTGTATTGGATACCACGGTTCTCGTTAGATCACCGAGGTTAAGCAACATTGAGCGCGGTCAGCGATTGGATGGGTGACCATTCAATTCTGCCTTGCCAGGTTGCTGCCGTTGGGCCAGAGAGACTGGGGTGTTTGGGGGTTAGTGTGACGACCTCCCTCCACCTGTTATCAGTCTCTCGACGGCGCGGGTTGTGGAGGCTCGTGATGTGAATGTTACACCGTCCTTCGGAAGGGACGTTAAGCCGTTGGTCCCCTTGGTATCTTTCGTCAGGAGTAGGCTACATGCCGGTACCGGGTTTCCTCTCCTCCCTTCTCTATATTACATTCTCACTAGTGGAGCCTGGCTCTGTTGAGAATATAGACTTAATAATAAAAAATAAAAAAAAAAAAAAAAAGAAGAAAGAAAGCAGAGGCATTTTATCAAGTAGTGAGGAAGTTGCTGTGGAATGAGAAGTTTCCACAAGTCTGCAAGATCATTATGTACAAGATGTATTTCCTGCCAATTCTAACATACGGGGCAGTGACGTGGTCAGCAGGTGGAAAGGAAATGAATCAGCTACAGGCAGCTGAGATGAAGTTTTTGAGGAGTGTTAAGGGGGTGACAAGAATAGATAGGATCCGAAGTAGGAAGATAAGAAAATAGCTTGGGGTTGAAAGATTGGTGTTCAAGCTGGGAAGAGAGAGGCTTAGGTGGTTCGGCCACATGAAGAGGATGGGAACCGATAGAGTGCCAAGGCGGGTGTTTGAAGCGGCTACAGTGGGAACTCAGAGAGTGGGACGACCAAGAGACAGGTGGATTGGACTGATCAAGGAGGATGTGCTGGAGAGAGGAGGAAGGTGGAGTGAGTTGGAGGCTGAGAGACAGTGGGAGGACAGAACACGGTGGAAGGAATTTGTGGAACAGTTAGAAGTGGAAGAAGAGGAGGAAGAAGAGGAGGAAACGCCAGGCGTGGCCAGCCGGTTTCCAGGAGTCCTGCGGCCCTTGTGTTGGCACCCCCTGACCCATTGAATTGGAACCAGGGATGGATTATTATTATTATTATTATTACAGATAAGCTCAAACATTAATAATAAACAGTTTTATGTTTCTCCTGAAAAGTTTTCAAAATGTGGGTTAGGTCTTTTGGCCTTTCCACCGTCGATATGTTTCTTTTCAATATCGTTCTTACACAACTAGGTATATTTAAAATGATAAAACCATTGAAAAATTTCCTGGGAAATAATTAAAATAGTAAGAAATTGGCGCTAAAATTTAAGAATAGGAATCGCGAAAATGGCTTTAGAAAAGAAAAAACTGGAATCGTCCCATCCCTAGGTAATAAATAAGCTTAAATGTCATGCCTTGTGGTATCTCCCAATTTCGAGAAAATCATTCAATCATATCTTAGTTAGTAATTTAAAACTTGTACCTCGTTCCATGCAGTCTCGAGTCCTCGTTAGCATGGCCAGGTATAGGACTACCCATGCTAGAGGACTCCAGACTGCAAGAGTGACTTTGTAATTGTGTGTGTAAAGATAGGAATCCAATTCTGTGTTTCAGGCGCAGATTCCCAGCGACAGCAGTAAGGCTGGCCTTACTCCAGAACGATCTGCTGGGTCCAGCAGTCAAGTTTCCTCAATGACCTCAGTGCCAACTGTTTTACTCTCTGTGTTTGAGATCAGTTTGTTCTCTTGTTTCTCACCAATCATTTCACACGTTCATCTGCTCTGGGAGCTCGTTTTAACTGCCGAGCCGATTGTTGTGATGGCTGCCTCGCCGACCACTTGTTCCGAGATGGTACAATCCCTTGTTGGGTCAGTTGTATTCTATTTCGTACATTCACCTTATGACGTGTACCTCTCACTGCGGTATCTGCCAAGTTTGGAAAACTTTATTTGAAATCCTAGATTCTAGTGTAGGCAACTAAACTCTCAAAAACTGGGATGAGGCTTCTAATCGGGTGAGGCTTTTGAGTAATAAATACGGTATTTTGTGTTTAGCAAATAATTCTTCCTAAACATTTTGGAGGACATTAAGTAAATGAATACTACTACTGTATTCCAATTAGTTATTTGGTACTCGACTCTTGTGCATGACCTGGGCCATTATACTTGATTGTACCTCGAAAATAACTGTGTATCCATGAAAAATATATTGTACGTTTACTATTAATGGTTCAGAATGGATTGAGCATTTCAAAATAGGTAATAAAAATTCAGCATTGTCTACTGTTGTTTCACAGAATGATCGCACCTTTATTGTACTGTGCTGATTATCGGCCGTACTTCACGATCCATGACAGCGAGTTTAAGGAATACACAACGAAGTCGCAGGCCCCACCGCCTGTCATCCTGGGAGTCACGAATCCGTTCTTTGCTAAGACACTTCAGCATTGGCCTCACATCATCAAGATCTGTGAAGCTCCTAACATCGGTACCTATACTTTTTACTTTCACAATTTCACTATTTCGTTACTAAGAACTTCTACCATTTCAGATTAAGGGGAAGGATCACCATCTAAACCGCAAATTTACAGATTATGACCATATCGTTAAGCAACAAACTCGCTTCAACATATTGTCCATGTTCAATGACACGGACACAATCTTAAAATGCCGGGACACAGCCGGAGGGCAAATCAGTGATCCGTAGCATTAATAAAAGTGTATCTATGCAGAATTATAGGCTCTTGCATTGTTTTTGTCTTTTAATACAAATAATAATAATAAATATCGTGACCCTGTTTCCAACTATTGTCGGGTCAGTGGGTGGGATGATCCCACCAATGTTCTAGGGCACTTGTGTTCTCAGAGCCGACTTACCAAGTCCAACACTCCACACTTCTTCAATCTCTTCTTCCACTTCTTCAACCTCCTCTCTTTCCACCAGTTCCCTCCATCTCTCTCTGTCTTCCCACCACTTCTCTGTTGTAATTACCCCCAACACTCTCCTCTTTCTTCTGCAGCTGCCTCTATTCCGTTGATCCATTTAGTTCTAGGTCTTGCTGCCTTTCTTCTGCCACCCCTTGCTGCCCACTCTGCCTCTCTATATGGTATCCTCTCTTCTCCCATCCTCTTCATATGTCCGTACCATCTTAGCCTCTCTTTTCCAAGTTTAAATCTAAGAGGTCCTTTCTAATCTTTGCACTCCTCACCCTGTCCATCTTCGTCACTCCTGCCACACTTCTCAGGAACTTCATTTCCGCTGCCTGCATTTTCATTTCTTCCTTCCCTCCCATTGGCCAAGTTACTGCTGCATATGTTAAGATTGGTACAAAGTAAGTCTTGTGTACAGTAATATCTTACACCTCTGTGGCACATCTTCATTCCATAGTAGGTAGATTCCTTTCACTCTGGTAAAACACTTTTGCTGCTCTCACCCTCCTCTCGATCTCCTTGTCCACCTTTCCATCCTTTTCCATTCCATTCCATCCTTTTCCTTTCCCAAATTTTGTTCTTTTTTGGCGCCCTGGCATTATTTTACTAGGACTGCACCCCTGCTGGTATCAGAACAAAGTACCCTGAAATCAATTGTAATTTATTACCTACTAATTAATTATGCAAATGTGAGTTTTTGTATCAGTTCAACATTTGATACGAATGCACATGTTTATAGTGTGTACCTACTTAGGGTAGGTTATTACTTATGACTGATTAAATTATATTCAATTCTTGAGTTGAGCTACATCAATTATTTACAAAACATTCATTGAACTTGCATTGAAGTTCTTTTTAATTCAGGTATTGCTAGAGCAGAGAGCTGTTACATAAAATAAAGTTCCTATCTACCTATTTATTTCTTGTTGTTTGTTTTGTTTTCAGCTAAAACTCAGAAACACAAACTGAAGAAAGGTGGAAACATCAAGATGTTGGACTCCAAGCCAGGTGTTTACACTCACTACAAGTCATATCTGCAGAAAGACAAGATGTTCTTGAAGAAACTCATGAAAGGCATTCAAACGAAACGTCCTGGCGAAGTGCAGACAGCTTTGTTACGTCGCCATTTGCTGGAACTCACGCAGAGCTTCATGATTCCGCTCGAGAGATACATGGCGAGCTTGATGCCTCTGCAGAAGAACATATCTCCGTACAAGGTAACCAAGCACAATCTGGACAGTGTTTTGAAGTGAAAAATTAAAAAGTACTCACAAAAATTGGTTTGTTACTGTAAGAAACATATGGTTTGTTGAATTAAAAACGAAAGGTTGTGCAGGTATTATCCCTTCTCTTTCAAAACTCATGGCACACTCGGCAAAACATAAAATTGTATGCTAATAAATCTGGATGACTGGTGGTGATGGTCCTTGACAATCGATCCTTGTTATTATCAATTGAGAGTTCACCTACTTGAGATAGATGAAGAGTTAGCAACTACTTCTCAGACAATTTGATTTTTGTGAACACCATTTATCTTTCATTTCATTGAGTGTAGGTAGGTACATAGTTGATTTTATTTCATGATTTTTATGAGTTACGAGAGTTCGTAGCCAATTGACAAAACTGGTTTTAATTAAGGTGCAGACTTATTTCAGTTTCACTAACTAAATGGTGTTAATTAAGTACACTCGGCCAAACAAAACTTGAACGTTGACCAAATTTGAATGACTGCTGGTCATGTCTCATAACCAATCAAAGCTTGTTTTTATCATTGAAATGTGAGGTCACTTACTAGAGTGAGACAATGAGATCGCTTAGACTGACTTCTGATGGTGCGATCTTACATACCAGGATATCAGATTTATTGAACGTTCAAGTTTTGTTTGGCCAAGTGTACCTACTGCTAAATGTAGCATGCAGTATTACTTTTCTGGATTTTTCAGAAAATGATGCAAATTGTTTTGAATCTTTTGCGGCGTAGGTACCTATTTTTTATGTGCACTAACAGACACATTATGTACACGTTTCTCTCATAAGATGGAACTGAAAATGGTGAAATGCGTCATTTCCTTGTACCAAAAAACTATTTGATTGATGTAATCCCATCCCTAGTTTTGAAACACTTTTTGTTACGTTTTTTTTTGTCCGGGGCTTAACATTGAACTGTTTTGCAGCGAGGCTAATGGCGACGGATTAATGATTATGATGATGATTGGGAGATGATGGTGAAGAGTAGGTAAGGATGGAAGGTGAGAAGGAGGCGGTCGTGGCCTATTAGTAAGGTACCTTCCCAGCATTTGCCTGTCGACTGAGGGAAAACCACGAAAAAACCCCAGTCAGGAAGAATGGCCGCGGGAATCGAACCCGGGCCTCCGGAATACAAGTTCAGAGCGTTACCACTCAGCCAACCTGTTCTGTCTTTTTGTTACGCAGGCTGCTCCAGTGCCTCGGCCTTTCAATCCAGACGACTTCTTCTCAACTCTTGGGACGTCTGGGCCGCAACTCACAACGGGAATCAAAGGAGATTGGATCGGACTCTATCGACGTTTCTTCCGATCTCCAAACTTCAGCAGTTGGTTCAACTTGCGATATCGTGAAGTGAGCCAGAAGCTTCAAGCTCTACAGCTGAAAGCGCTCTCTGACGCAGTGAGTCTTTTCATACATTTGTTAGGAGTCACGCAACATAATTACAATGATGTTGTTTGTACAACAAAGTATTTAAATATTCTAATCTAATGTTATAATATGGTGTGTGATGATTTGCATTTCCTAAATAATATAGCAAAAAGTCACTTGGTTTTGCCGTGTCACTCACTGGCGATAATATTTTTATGATTATTATTTTTTTATTTATTTTATGACTGCATCACGACGAACACAGTATGATTTCAGCTTCAAAACTATCTAATCATCAGTCATTCATCAATCATCCTCTAATCATCATAATGACATAGTGAGTATTATTATTAAAAAAATCTATTTGCAATTTCAGGATCTGAAAGTGTGGGTCCAAGGAAAACAAGAGGTGGAGGTCGTCGACATGATTCTTCGAATACGAAACAAGATCGAACAGAGTGAAGCGGATGATCTGCCACTGTGCAACACCATCCGTGATCGACTTCGACTTCGAATGTCGGACATGATTAGTGCACTACCCGATGATCTCAAGACCGTGCTAAAATCAGATCGATAGCAATACTTGTCGGTGGCAGAAACACCGTCAAACATGAGTGATGTTCTCTAAAATTATCTCATAGGGCCTAATTTCTAACAAAATACTAAACAACTTGCCCTAGGGTAAGAAGTAGTTACTGAACAGTCTTGTTAAACAGTATTAGAGCCCATAGATTTATAAGATAAAAGATATTAAATCAGTTTCCAATGCTTCAACCTCATTTCATTGGAACTATTTTTTTACACATGAGTTTTAAATTGCCTTGATGGTAACAACCAAGGTGTCCGAGGAAATATGTTGAATGCAGTTTTATGACATTTTAGTTATAGGTTTAAAGAGACTATTTCGTGTTGCTCATTCCATGCGATTTAGAGGGTTGATTCCCACTGCCTTTGCTAAAAATATTATGTATACAGGGTCCATTAGATATTCTTAGTCCAGTTGGTTAGGAGGCCTGAAGGTAACTCAAAGTGTTCTAAGTGCTTTTTTGAGTTTTTTTCTTTACAAACAGAATTTAAAAATATCAAGAAGGAACTAATACCTATTTAATGCACATTATACTAAATAATGCCACACACTGTAGTAGTACCTACTACATTATGACCTATGGTAGTTGTCAAGGTAAATACAAAATTGATTGTAAAATAGGTAATCATAGGTACCACATTACATTGTCTTCTCGTATGTCCTCAGAGTAATACGAAATTTTGGGTACCTAATGTACTCCAGTGGGTGGCATTATTTACTACCAATTTTAGTAGTGCGCCTTGATATTTCTCTTGAAAATTCTATAAGTGTTACTCAAAAACACTCTATAAAAATTCTCTTGAATTTTCTCTTGAAAATTCTATAAGTGTTACTCAAAAAGCAATTCGAAGAACCGCGTGCATAACTTTACCTTACTGAGGTAAAAGATGATAATTGAAGAACGAAAGAAGACGGTGCACACTGTTCATAGAACATAAGTTTTCGTTTTTTCCATTTTTAATGCAGTTCAAAATATTTTTTCATTTGTACTTACCTACTCTATAAGTTATTCTCACTCGTGGAATCTAAATAATTTCACAACTGGGGTTAATTAATCATTCAGGAACAGTAATCAGTACCTGCATCCTCGAGGTGTAAAAAAACACTTTGCTTCTTCAGGATGAATCAAAATGTTGCATAATTACTTCAGTTCTTGACATGAGATAATAGTATATACATAGTGTGTACGTATACCTACATTATGTGTCAGAAAAGATAATTTTTAAAACTTTAAAATGTGAAAGATAAATAAAATGGATCCATTTAAGGCTCGAAAGTTCGTCGTAAGCTACATAAGACTAATGCAGCCCACGAGAATGTCAAAATTTTAAGTGTTCATTAGTTCATACGTAATATTTATTCTGAGGCCTTAAAACAGCATTAGTCAATTTAGTTTTTGAGCTGATAGTTACCAAACCATGACAGCAGCTGAGGGCATTATAATTGTGTGGCAGACAGGTTGTCATCAGGGGGTAAACCCCCCACCACTGAAGGCTTTAGCATTGTTCTCCTAGTCCAAGGCTAGTCTCGCAATGTTATTGATATAGCTTTAACCCGACTTCAAATGACCATACTTGTGATTTATGGATATTAGGTATGATGCCCCCATATGAAAGTTATCACATCAAGTAATAAAACAAGCCAAAGTCTTGTTTCATTTCATTTTACCTAACATTCAAAATTTAAATTTCTTTTATTGTATTCAATGGAGCAAGCTGCCGACTGACATTATGTGATTTAATTGAGCTATTAGATGGCTTAAGAGGCCTTCTTAAAGTACTGGAAAACGCACTGTTTTTAAAAGTTTTTTTTAATTTTGTCTTTAGAAAATAATTTAAAAAAAAACAGATATTAGTGGCACTTTCAAGCTTACTGGACTAAATAAAGTCACACACTGGAGTACTTTATGACATCTGGTAAGTCCTTAGTGTTATACATGATTATTTTGCGGTAAATAACATATGTATTTAACAATTTGGTTTAACTAGATGTCTGTCATCTAGTTATTTTAGACTGGGTGATGAATTCTTCCTTCAGTTAGATGGTTTGGCTATGGGTAGTTGTTTGTCACCATTATTATCTAATGTTTTTATGTCGGATTTGGAAGAGCGGGTTTTGGCTAGCAGTGTTTGTAAACCTGTATTGTGGAAGCGTTATGTTGATGACATATTAATTAGCCATTATTCCACAGAAGCATATCGAACATCTTGATGAGTTGCTGCTGGATTTAAATTCTTTTCATAAAAATATTAAATTTACTGTGGAGATGGAGGAGGATGATGCCTTGCCGTTCTTGGATGTGTTAATTAGGAAGAAGGGAGGGAGGGTGATTACTTCGGTGTACAGAAAACCTACACATACGGATCAATATTTAAGTTTTGATTCTAATCACCCGGCTCATGTCAAAAGGGGTATTGTTGGGTGTTTGTGGTCTAGAGCTAGGTCGTTGTCTAGCGATGCGGAAGTATTAGCGGCCGAGAAAAATCATCTTTTTGAATCTTTTGTGGCAAACGGTTACCCTGTGCGTATGTTAGATAGAATCTTGAATAGGAAGGAGGCGACGGAGCGTCGGACTATTCGTTTGGAAAACCCATTGAAAACCATTTGTTTGGACTACGTTCCTAATTTTTCGGAAAAAGTTCGTAGAATTCTGGGATCATTTCATTTTAGAACAGTTTTTAAATCTCCTAACACTTTTAGAAGTCTTCTCTGTCAAACTAAACCGGTTGATCTTCAGCAGAATTCCAAGCAAATTGTCTATGCGCTCCCATGTCGGTGTCAAGAAGTGTATATAGGTGAAACAGGGAGGCCACTTGACATACGTATTAAAGAACATCGAGATAACGTAAAAAATCATAAAATTTCTACATCGTTAGTAGCTGAACATGCGTGGACTAACATGCATACTTTTGATTGGGATTCTGCTATAGAAGTATATAAAGAAAGTAACGCTAGGAAAAGAAAATTTATTGAGTCAGCGTTCATCACATGCGTGGATGAAGTTATTAGTCAGTCATCGTGTCATTTTGATGACGTATGGGTGGCTATGCTTCGTCCTGTGGTGAAGGCTCGGTTCAATTCGGCGCGAAAATCGGTTAGGTAGACGTCAGGCCATATATGGTCTTGGTATGTGGGCTCTTGGTGGGGGGCTGACGTCAGAGAAGCAGTAGTGGTATCGGAACTCGCCAGTCTCGCTTGACAAAGCCGGTCGAACGCATCGGCGAAATATTGCGGACTCTTATTTTTTTATTTTTATTTCTTGACAATACCAGTGTTTCTGTTCAAATATTTGTATTTTACTAAGTTGTTTCCTGGTATATTATCTTCTTCTTTGTGTTTATTAATTTGAGGTCATAAGCGTAATGTGTGTGGCATTATTTAGTCCAATAAGCTTTAAACGGTCAGTAATGTGAAATGTCTGATTTTTTAAATTTTTGTTAGTGTGAAGAAAAAACTAAAAGAAAGCTCTTTGAAGAACCGTGCATGTCCTGTTACTCTACACAGGCCTCAACAAAAACTCAAGGTTCTGGAGTTGACAAAAACTTCCATCGGTTTACATTGGGGTTCTTCAATATGTTCATCAAGCGAACACAATTGTTAAAATTGCAAACACCCCCTCAACTATTAATCGCATTGACGTCATGGAATTTTATTAGCGTATTATTTGATATTGATATAGGTAGTCAATTAGTTAATTCTGTGAAGTAGTCCTATTTAAATAATTTTACTTTCTGTAATCTGTTGTTACATGGGAACTACCCTTTGGTCATGATATTTTTTAGTTGATTTGTTCGCATGCAAATTTTACTTCATTCCGAACAAAATTAGGTCGCTGAACAGCATTTACCAGCATCATAAAATGGGATGTAAAAATAATTTTACACTGCAAAGAAACATCTCAAAAAAATAAAAAACTGCCCTAAGTGGCACAAGCAACACGAGGTAGTCTCTTCAAATTAGATTTATTAGCCACTGAGATGAGATTTTAATTTAAGATGATATTCATGCTGCTGAAGCAATATTTTAAGTAGTAGGTAGGTTTGATTTGTACAACTTTATTATTGATTAATGATTACATACAACACTGTTAATGTCAAGTAATTTATAATTAACTGTTTTATTTTCTCACTTGTGTCAATACATTTTAGAAATTGTATATGAGCTGTTGAGAGTGGTGAACACTGGTTTCCAATTGCAAAATCAAATAACCAAAATGGCCCATTAGTAAAAAAGCAGATGCAGTGCAGATGTGGATGCAGTGGTTTAGTTGGATTTAAATTCAACGGCCATTCAAGAGAAATTCAACTTTTCCAGAAAAAAACTTGAAGGTACACTCGAACAAATAATAAACGGTATTCGAATGAAAATGATTGTCTGATAGAGAGTTGATGGCATCATCTAACTCTTGGAGGTGAGCTCTGATTTCATTGATAATAACAAGGATCGATTGTCTAGGAACCTGACAAGCAGCCAATGTGTTTTATACAAATAACGTTTTTTATTGGTTTGAGTGGACATCAGTCTCTATTTGAGATAATATAATTATAAGTTTTTTGTGTTAACATTCTTCTTAAAAATATTGAACTACTTAAATCTATCATTATTGTTTGCAGACACTTGTTAGTTTTTTGGCACACCTCCAGATCATCTGGATCAAAAGATCTGTACATCGGAGGTAGAAGGCCCGAAGTCCATTTCAATGATTCTTGGAGCAAGCTCAAAAACCAGTATGCTGCCTCCATCCAGTCACCAGTCATTTTGTAAGAGAATACTTCATTATAACTGTAATCTCTGACTTCACTCAACTTGCAATTGATAGGGCTTGATACATGATTCCAAAAGTGTACATGATGCAAAATCAAGAAAATTGACTTTGGGCCTTAGGTATTCTGATCCGAGGTAATGAGATAATATGTAATGTTTGGTTTAATATAAAACATGATAAAAGAAATGAAAACCTGAATACATCTGCATTACTGGGAGTAATAAATAATAAACTGTTTTATACTTGAACCAAATGTTCTAAAAATCATAACTAATAAAAGTGTATATGTACTGGCTGCCTGGGGACCTATTTTTGAGATCGTTCGAATGCTTGTATTTAAGCATGACGCCAAAGTGATGTCCTTCCAAATAAAATGGCATTCAATCTGTCATACTCATATTGTATTATTTTGTTCGGTCTGACGTTAGGCGGCCGTGAATCCATATGAAATTTGTCTCGAAGGATCTCGAAAATAGGTCCCCTGAACTTATAACATCCTTAGAGAACATACAGTTTGAAATTAATTGTACAACAAATGTGGCTAACCACACAACAATGGTATTGACAGATATCAAGGATGCCAGAATCTCTCAATGGCTCATTTCTTGAATAAACAAGACTAAAATAAAATCTACAGCGCGCATACACAAGTGAACAATTGATATGATCTGAGTATGGGCATCCACAAATGACTGTTGTGCTGAACTGATAACTATTGTTTAATTAAATGGTATTGATTTTGTGAATAAAATTGATACTTGAAATTTATTAAATTTGCTTCACTGTACAGGGAATGATCACGTTGGATAGGAATTATTATGAATACCTATGTTAATTAGGTAAAACATTCCAATTGTGCAATGGTTAATTTGGGGTGGACGCGTCCCCTCACTCTTTTTTCAGGGTGGACACCGTCCGCCCACTTATTTTTCATAGAACACACACAAATACACATCGTAAACAAACAAACATTGTAAACATTGTACAAATAGCGTAGAAAGGCATAAAATTTGGCCTGAAACTCAAAATTTTCACAGGGTCATGCGTCCCGGATTCACAATGTATTGGGGGGCCCTCCCCCCACACACCCCATAGTTTTCGTCAGCAAATATGTTTCCCTAATAGCCAAGCGTCCGCCCACTTATTATTTTACAAATTAACCACTGCAATAGCGTAAGTTTTGATTAGCTTTCATGTGACGGAACAAATAACACAATGTCCGAAAATCGATGCGAAAAAATTAAGAATAACTACCGTATTAACTCGTGTATAGGACGCAATTATATGTCAATATTTTGATTCTGAAAACAGCCCTGCGTCTTATACACGCATACCAAGCTTTTTTCCCAGTAAATCCAAGGTGGATGTTTGTAAACAGAGCTGTGGTAGACTGCCACATGTTGTCTATCTCTGCCTTTCCCTCTCACTCTGTCTGGACTACTCATACTGTGTCTAGACACAACATTATTAACATATTACATTTGTGCAACAAAATGTTTCCCCTTGCATTTAGATCAGGAGACAAAATATATGTTTACGTCTGAAAACATTGCTCTGACAGACATAAAATAGACTAAACACTGTTGAATGGCGATCTTAATGGAAGGGGAGGAGAGGAGTTGGGTTTGTTTTGGAATGCAGAGGAAAGGCAGGTGCATGCCTCTTAGAGCAAGCAACAGCTGCTGGGAAGAGACTACCCTCCCCCCTTTCTCAGAAGCAGGAAATTACTGTTTGTTAAAACAAGTTGGCAGTGATTTTCATTCAAATAGCTCAGTTAGCTGGAAAACCAACCTTTAGATGGATATCATGTATACAAACACACAATGTTTTTCATCATTTTACTGCGTCTTATACACGCATGTTAAGTGTTTTCTTAAAATAGGCTTCTCAAAACAAGGGTGCGTCTTATACACGAGTGCGTCTTATACACGAGTTAATACGGTAATCGTGAAATTAATGCATGTCCGAAATTTCACTGCATCTTGGATTTTGCAATCTATTTATAGAATCAAAACGTACGCTATTGTGACACTGCAATACACACTGTGACATTGTGACACTGCTTGCAGATTAAATTACTGTTAGTCTTTTTATGGCCCTTTGGCATTCACTTTCCACTCATATAACATGAAGCATGGCAATCAATAAGTATTGCTTAAAAGAGCATTGAAATATTTTCTATCAACTATTGTGTATATATTCAGAATATCGATGTAATGCAATGACTGGACATCATTGAAACACGTTGGCCCATGGTGGACTCATGGGTTGGGGGTTTTGCAGATACGACATGACAACAGCCGAAATTGACAACCTGTAAATAATTGAAATATTTCATTATTTTCCAACAATCTCACTTTTGCTTGAATCTCTCTCTATGTTCACATGGAGTTGGCCAAAAGTCTTAAACTGGATTTTTCCCGTGAAATTCCCTGGTCAAAACTTGATGAAATAAATATGGGGTAGGTCTGGAGAGAGTCTGGTTACTGCGGATGGCAGGTACCTCCATACAGGTCGAATTTAAAGTATATGGCGGGGCCAACATGCTTTCAAAATTCCCATGGTCTTTTGTTTATAATTACGTGGAGGTACAGAAAGTTGTGCAAACCACTTAAAAATTTGACCTGTCAAAAGTTACCTGCCGTTCCCTGAATCTCCCCTACAGGGCCACAAAAATGTAAAACTCAACACCCTTTCAATTGGAATAAAATATCCATATAAAGTAGGGTACCAAGTTACTAAATAGTAAATATAAAATGTTGACTATTTAACTATTTGCATAACTATTACATAACTATTGGGCAATTTTTTGTCTGCAGATACATATTTAAATGGAACTGGGCAACATTTGTCCTCCATGAATGTGAATTTGTGATGGCTCTTTGTACGCATCAGCCAATTGGAGCTTAAGTCGAGTTGTGTCATGGACATTTGCCATAAAACGTAAACTCCACCTCCTATAATATTTTTTTTATGTCAACTCATTAAAACTCGAATTTACTTTGACTTTTAGCTCATCCTGTAATGTGTAAAATTACTAGAGGGGTTTACACCATGTTTTCCAGGGTAGGTACTTAAGTCAAGCATTTACTACATAATCCTATGCCAGGATTTATTGATAACCACAGTGAATTTGCATGTAGGGGACGTAGGAGTAAGCAGATAGAATTTGCAATACGCAGCAACCAACAGTAAGTGTTTATGGAAGACAAGTGCAATACAAAAATAAAATGATATGAACGGAACAATTAGAATTGAACCACTTACATGAAGCTACTTAGAATCTGTTTTGTATCATCGTTCACTCGTGAATTAGCAAAGCTGATGCAAGAGCAGTATAGAGCTACCCAAGCACACCATTTCAGCTGAAACAAGCAAACATCTTAGAAAATGTACAGCACTTTCACAATTTTCGGTAAGCTAGGTAGGTGGTACCTACCTTTAATTAGGTAGGTACTACATGACTATCTTTAGATACACTTTTAAGACTTATTTTTATTTTCCTGGTAAATAAAAATAATTATCTAAAAAGAGTACCTACTACCTCTAGTCAAAGAATCGGAACTTGGAAAGTTTGATTGCCCCACCATTTCTAATTCTGTGCCTAGAAAGAAAAAATGCAAAGAAGAAACTAATAAGTTAATTTTAATGATTCTTGAGATGAGCTCAAAAGCCAGTAATTCTGCCTTTGTCCAATCTTTTTGTAATTGTGATACCAGACAGAAAGAGAAATTTACTGTTATTAGGTAAGATTTTTTTAATGACGCATCGACAGCAAGGTCATTTTGCGCACATTAAGATTTTTGTAAAAAAACTTTGTTGAATATTAAGGGAGGTCTTTGGGAGGGGTCCGGCCCGGGGGAGTCCAGCACTGGTGGGAAGGCCAGGCCAGCATGGGGACGGACCGGGGGATGGGAGGGTTCGAGCCAGTGGGACCCGATTCGGAGGGAAGTCAATCTCGAGGTGGGAGGCCGGCCCGAGAGGACCGCAAATTCAGGGGAGGGCATGGGTAGGTCGACTCTGGCTGTTCTTTGTCTGAACCTCACCACTGACCTGTCTGGCATGGGTAGCCCTTACACATGAGCATTTGCTCGCCGGCTTAGCCGCAGTGGATCATTGGCACACACAAACCCCACCACTGCGTTAAGGTGGCAGCCGTCGGGGATAATTGTTATTGACTTCAGTGTATTTTTAAGTGATAGAGCCTCATTGCACGGTTCCAAACGTGTGAAATGCCAAATCGAGAACTTGGACTTTGGGTCCTGAGCTTTCGAGGTGCAGAATTAAAGGTATCCACGGCAGAGAATGGATGCCTATGTAGGTACCTACCTACTGTAAGTATAGTACTCGCGTGATGTGATTACTTACCCGCATCATTAAGCCGCACATGCTGAAAATCATTCCCAAAATGTTCATATAATCAGGTGTTAAATCCTCCCCTGGACCTGCCTGAGAATTGGCAGCTGGTAATTTGAATCTGTAAATTGATCATATAAAATTATTCACTAGGTGTGCCACTTGCGCTAGCCCTATGTACAAAACAAGTCAAATACAAGTAGATTTTACACTGGTCCACCTAGGGGACTAAAATTTGCAAACATCAAGTTATCGGCCAAAAGATTGTGTGATTGAGAGGATTGTGCAAGGACAATCCTTGGTAAGCACCAACGCTGTGCGGAGCTCCAATAGACTGGAACTGGATTGTCGTAGTAATTGGAAGAACAGCCTTACTGGCGGAATGAGTAGCATCGGCAATAAAGTAAATTGAAAGTGGAAAGGCACAAGCAGCGTGTTATTCCACATCGTCTGCGACAGCCAGATCAGTCTCGGGCATTCACATGCAACGAGTGTCCACGAATATGTATAAGCCTTAGTCAAGAATTGGTCAAGGCTTCTGAACTTCAGGAGGATGGCGCAACCATAGCATTGTGTTTTGAGGATCTTCGGGAGACCCAGCTGCTGAGCAGTCCAGGTGGCATAGATATCGAAAGAGGAGTGACAATCTTACCTATGTTCTCGATCAGGTTTCCGGGGATCAGATGAATTATTAGACGTGTGCATTGTAAATACTAGGTAGGTAGGTACCTAGATAGGTAGGTAGGTAGGTAGGCAGGTAGGTATGTAGGTACTTGCGATGATTAAACTTTTTTAGGTTTTATTGCCCGTGAGTAAATAACGTAAAAAACACTACTAGGTACTTGTAGAATTAATATTGAATAAAAAAATAATATTAATACGGTGATTATTAAAATAATTAAGAAATCAAATGACCCAGAAAAATACGATGAGCAATGTGTCAAGTAGTAGTCACTGGTCAGCTGGTAGCACTCAGCAGTCAGACCCAAAGTTCCGAAGATGTGGAACAAATTTCGCCAACTTAAATGCATTAGGTTTAACTATTTTATGTAAATTTAATTCACAATTATTAGTTAACGGAGTCTCTTGATTGTCAAATACTTACAAAATATTTCATATTTGACAAAATATTCTGTTTAGTCTGTAAATTTCATTTAATAGTGGAATAATCTTGTTGTGGTCAAATATTCGTAGTTGGTACGTGAGGATAAGAGCATATTGGTTCCAGACGGTGCCAACACCAAGCATCACACAGTAGAAAAACAAACAATCATGGCTTCGCCATCAACCGGTGCTTCTTCAAGAAAAATCTTTAAGAAATCGGAAGATTTAACATCGGGCTTTGATAAAAATGCCAAAGATTTTAATTCGGAGACACAAAAGGCACTCGAGCAAATCGATTTAACACAAAATGAAATAGATGCTCTAAATGAAAAGGCAAGTGAAGACATTTTACAAGTGGAACAAAAATACAACAAACTCAGGAAACCATTTTTCGAAAAGAGAAATAATATAATTGATAAAATACCAAGATTTTGGATGAATGTTGTATCCTTCTTATTGCACAAGTGTGTTCTTATTTCTATTATGTATTCCAATATTAGGTTCTTTAAGTGCATTCTTGAATCCAATATGTGGCGTCGTGAACGGTTGCCTTTTTTGGTTATATAAGCATGGGTTTGTCCTAAGACAAACCTGTCATTAAGGCTTCTGCTGCCCTTATGGTACCTAGGTACTCTGGATTAATGTAACGGCGACGGAATGTACGTAGGTACTGTAAATGTTAAATGGGAAAAGTTTATTGTGCTAGTTTATAGGTTAGTGACATAGGAGGTAGTAGGTAGCAGTGGCATAGGAACATTTTCAAAGTTGGGGGGGGGGGGGGGCAAGAAGGTCACGCCAGGAAATAAATTCTCGTCAACAAGGAGGGGTCTGGGGCGAAAGCCCCAGCCGCCGGAGGCGAAAATCTTTGAAAATTTGAGGTTGAGATGGCGTAGAAATGCTATTTTAAATCGTTTTAATTATACTATAATGGAATGAAAATTTGTTTTCTTTACAAACTGAAGTAGGTACCTATTACTGATTACTCCAATTCCTAAAAAAGTACGAAAAGTAATATAGAGTCATTCCATATCAAAACGGTCAAAAATTGTTAAAAATATTCATGACCCTCTTCGATTTTGTCAAAACTTGGTAAAATTGTTAATTATCCTAAAGAAACATATACATATTTTTTTGTTTTGCCCTGACTCAATGGGGGTTGGCGTGCCGAACCCCTATAAAATCCCACTTTAACCAAGGGTTGAATTATAAAATATATCATATCTTTTGATCCATTTGAGATAATTGATTGATCTTTTTTAGTAAATGAAGCCCATAACATGACCATTTTCACAAGATACGTGACATTTAAAAATATTAAAAAAAATAATTCAAATAATAGGCCCCCAAATAATAGGTGGCTTTTAAAAATTTCAAAAAAATATATGTTATTACTCATCTAGTGGAGCGGTCGCTCCACACCAGCCAAGTCGTACGGCGCGCGCACACTCTCATATAAAGGCTGGAGCAAACCCACTTTTACTGTAGGCATCAAAGTGGCATTTTCGGCCTACTGGATCTTAAAATTGGGGAATCTCACATTGTTGGAAAATATCTCAATTTCGAGCTATGGCCCACCCTACAACATATACCAAATTTGGAAACAATAGGTTACGCCCTTTGCGAGCTAGAGGGCTGAGAAAACCGTGTTTTAGGGCGGTTTTCATAATAATAATAATAATAATAATAATCTCAGTAGTAGTAGTAGTAGTAGTCTCCTGGAATTCAAATCCGGTAAACAGACCACATTTTTACCACGTGTGCACTTTTGGCGTCTGATTTAACCTTCACCCCATGAATTTTTTGTGCCGCCATTTTGAAACCGGAAGTGACGTCATATCTCGTCATCGGCTAGACCAATTGGAACGAAATTTGCGCCAAACGATTCAGACGGTCAACTATATGGATTATCAGTAGCAAAAGACTATACATTATATTAATGAAACCGGAAATGACGTCATGAAATTTGAAATGCATCGATTGGCATTTCGGCAACAAAGATTGATCCGATTATTTTATATTTTTGTAACGTATGTACTTTTGATATCTCATTTGACTTATTATAAAACCTACCGGAAGCCGCCATTTTGAAACCGGAAGTGACATCATATCTCAATAACGGCTAAATAGATATGAACGAAACCAGCGCTAAACAATTGTGACGGTCAACTTTATGTATTATCATCAATAATATTTGCAGTTTCCCATACCGAAACCGGAAATGACGTCATACATTTTAAAAATCTCACAAATTTACATTTTGATACAATAAATATACTATTTGAGACAGCTTATAATAAAATGTAATCATGTTTAAACTACGATCACCACACTTTACAGGGATCGGAAACTGTCTGACTAGCTGGCCATGTGCTTGGTCACCTTGAACACAACAATCATAGAACAGGCGGCTGTGATGTCAATCTCGTTACACATGTCTTTATCTCCCGCCAGAACATAATTCAAATATTCGACAATGCGCTATCATCTTTAGCAGCGGCAAGTTTGAGAAGCTCTTTCAAACCTGGCGGCAATTGTGTGAATCAAATTAAAACACTCCAAAATCGTACTTTTTTTAAATTTCGCGGGTCACCGGCCGGAAGTAAACGGGTGCAGGAAGTCATCAGGTGCAAATCGGCGGCCCAAGCACTGGGCCGCCATCATTTAGCATTGGTCTTATGGGAGTGACGTCACTATACGCAGACAGTTTCCAATCCCTGTAAAGTGTGGTAATCGTAGGTTTAAATTATAATTCAAGGGGTCAGTGATTTCAGCAGCCATTTTGAAACCGGAAGTAACGTCATATCTTGAAAATTGGTTGACTGATCGGTATGAAACTACCGCCAAACGATTCGGAAGGTCATCTCTATGGAATAGGAACAGTCAAACTAGAATTTTCCTATTTATGAGACCGGAAATGACGTCATTCAAATTTAAAAAAATATTATAATCCCCTCCTATATAATAAATACATATTCAGAAAGCTTAAAATGATACACATCATTTATAGATATACATTCTATGTGGCAGTGCAGTAAGTTCAGCAGCCATTTTGAAAACCGAAGTGTTGCCATATCTCGGAACTCGGTTGACTGATAGGAATGAAACCTTTGATATTCTTCATGAAAGATCATTTAAAGCAAATATATAGTACCATACGCAGAATTTCATTAGTTAATCAAATTGTCAATGGCGACTTTTTTTAAAGGATTTAGTAATTGTTCAATCGATATGACGTCACAAGTTCTATGAATAAACTAAAAAAAGGAGTGATATCCCCATAAAAAACACTCCGTTTAAAAAAAACAGCCAAGTCTCTTCAACTAAAAAAAAATATGAAATCTAAAAAATTTGCACTGAAAAGTAGTGATATCAAAAAATTGGCCAAGTCAAAACTTTATTTGAAAATCAAAAAATACTTGGCGCATCGTTTTTTTAGGGCATTTTAGGTATACTATATGTATTATGTATATTTGATGTATATTTTCTATCTGGTCTATACTTCTAAACTATCTATACACGATGCGCCAAGTATTTTTTGATTTTCAAATAAAGTTTTGACTTGGCCAATTTTTTGATATCACTACTTTTCAGTGCAAATTTTTTAGATTTCATATTTTTTTTTAGTTGAAGAGACTTGGCTGTTTTTTTTACACGGAGTGTGTTTTATGGGGATTAGTATGACTATAAGCTCAGCAAGTTTGGTTATAGGCCTAAGAGTAGTTTAGGAGTAGTGAATAAAAATGTATAGTCATATGTGGAAAATACGTGTATAAGAGTCCCTCCGAGGGCCACTAGCAGATATCCTTCGCAATTTCGCCAAGTTATTTTAACACGGTAGCATAAAATATGATTTTTCATATGTAAATAAGTTGTAAGGTAATTCTCTTATACATCAACATCCCGCCCCCCCCTCCAGCGTCTACCACCTTATCGTAGTTGTGGTGTTTGCGTTGTCCAATGACCCATTCGGCTATGCCAGCAAGCATGCTCATGTTAAGGGTTACGGACAAACCAGTGGTGAGGATCAGCTGTCAGCCAGGGTCGACCTACCCATGCCCTCCATCGAATTCGCGGTCCCTTGGGCCGGCCACCCCCCTCGAGACGGACATCGCCCAGAATCGTATTTCGCTGGCCCGAAATGTTCCGCCCCCCGATCCGTTCCCATTCGGGACTGGCCTTCCCACCAGGGTTGGACTCCCCAGATCGGTGCCTTCTAGCCCAGTATCAAAACGTCGAATATGGTAGTCCCGTGGAGCTTTTAGTTAGATATGTGGGCACCATGAAATTATTGTTCCTTGGGTCCTAGAGTGTCTAAATCGCGTTGGTGCCAAAGCTGAATACGCGTAGGGGGTTGCAGGGGGGTGGCGGGGGTGGAAAATCATATATAATTATTTGTATCCAAAGGGTTATAGATACAGAAATTTTGTAAGGGAATAAAAGTTGCGTAATAATATAAGGAAGAAAACATCTTCTTACTACTTTCTCACTAGATGAATATTTTGGGTTCTATTTCCCAAAAAACAGATATTTTTCCAAAATTATCAGTTTAAGTGTTAATTTGAATTAACACTGATAATTTCGCACTGCACGATTGATTTATTAAGTTCTATACACTACATATACATGTTTATTAATTGTCAAGTGTTTTATGTATCATAGTTGGTCAGTAAGTAACAAAAATGTCCGACCGCGCGGTGGTCCCGTGCCCTTGGTTCCGCCTATAGCTTATACCTAGTACAGCCATAGTGAGTCAAGATGTTTAAAATCAGTGCGTTTAGTGAAACTATAACTTGAATATTGGTACCCTTACTAATTCGAGTATGAGAAATCCAAAAATCGATATCCCCAAGCTGAGTCATTAATACATTCTGAGTAATTGGCATAATTGACATAATTAATATAATATAGGTAACTAATTATATAATATTATAAATTGGTAATTATGGGTATCAATCAAAAGCAACTCATATCCAAAATGCATATTAATAGTAAATGCGTATTTGTTGACATTTACATACTAATTACCCGATTATTAATTAATTTGATAAAAATTAGCAATCAATCTAAAACTTTAAATGCCTACTCCGATTTTAATAAAGCTTAGTAGGATTGGTCACAAGCCCATATTAACACATACGTATTTTTTGGTTTGCCAATTTATTGATTTTTTTCAGAGTCAAAGCCCTCAAAAAATCAAAATTTTAGTTACCAGACCTTAATACTAATTTAACTTTCCACCGTTCAACTCAGAAGCTTCGTCTCTTTTATGATTTGTAGCCTGTAGTGATAGTCTTTCTAACTTCTTCTTTTAGAAATCTGGGTATGGTCATTTAAGGGCAGAAAATTCAAAATTTTGACTCCAAAAAGGCACACTGCCAAAAACCTTTTTCTTTTATTTTTCAACCCATTATGGTAAACCATTGCTTATATTATGTACTCGAGAAAAGGTTTTACACCAATAATTGATCTCATGAAACTTTTTTTGGACTATTGGGGGTTTGGGGGGGGGGGGGGCAATGGCGGATCCAGAATCATTTCTTTGGGAGGAGGGCGGATTTACCAAACAATCATGGTTAACATGTTACATGGGTGACCAAATAGCAATTATTTTTGTCCCTGGACATGCGATCAAAAGACTATGACCGCTCCCTGGATGTATAAGGGTGTAAGCTGGGAAGGAGGCGGCAGTGACCTATAGTATAGGGAACCGTCCAATCAATCGACTATTGAGCCACTGCACAATGGATTCAGTTACTTTATCATTGATAAAATACCGGCAGGATTCGAACCGACGTTCTTTTGCACCACAGGCCAATGCTTTACCAACTGAGCTATTGGGTCTGCGATGTCTAAATGGTTCATAATACACACAGCTTATGCGCATTCAACAGCGCAGCGAGTATCTCAGTGGAGTAGCTGATTCTCCCATAAGCAACTCTTTGTCGTTTCCATTCTCGCTCCCTCCTTTCCTGACTGAGATCAAGATTGTGGATGTTCTCAGTCGAATGGAGAATGAAGGGAAGGTTCCCTACTAATAGGCCATGACCGCCTCCTTCCCAATCAACATCCTCAAGTCAGACCTTTCTCATCCTCATCCTCAGCTCAGACCTTGTATGACTTGGGTTTATGAACCCTATTTACTATCACTGCCACAGGTAAAATCCCTTATCACGGCTACGGGTTAATCGTTATTATTTATTTTAATATCCCTCAATTCATTAAACATGACTTTTGCAGGGCAACCTGCAAAGTCCTCACCATAGGCCAAAGATCATGAGGTGCTTTAGGATGAGGTACCTACACTAAAACTACTCATAGACCCCACTGAATGTTTGGAAACTGTAAAATAATTAATAGATATTTTGCAATAGTTACTAATTAGCACGTTATCACTATAGCAGTTACACCTGCCGCCATTATCGTATTAGTAAAAATGTTTAAGTGTGTGTGTAAAATTATAAAATCCAACAGTAAAGCAGCATGATGCAA